>VZRW01007751.1:1487425-1518888 GCA_013398125.1 Aegotheles bennettii | reverse complement strand
TTCCTGTGTGATGTACTCTAGGTGACCCTGCTCTGGCAGGGGGGTTGGACTAGATGATCCTTCGTGGTCTCTTCCAAGCCCTAGAATTCTGTGATTCTGTGATCCTTGCTTGATGAAAGCAAGAGGGAGAATCAGAAGCCTGGAGAGGTCAAATAATGTGCTTTAGGTCACACATCACGTGAGTGACAAAACTAGGTATAATAACCAGGTCTTCTAATTGCTCATGATCATCCAGAGCTTATGCTGACCTGTTTTACTGCTGCCTTTTATTTTTAAAATGAAATNTTCTGTGATTCTGTGATCCTTGCTTGATGAAAGCAAGAGTGAGAATCAGAAGCCTGGAGAGGTCAAATAATGTGCTTTAGGTCACACATCACGTGAGTGACAAAACTAGGTATAATAACCAGGTCTTCTAATTGCTCATGATCATCCAGAGCTTATGCTGACCTGTTTTACTGCTGCCTTTTATTTTTAAAATGAAATCCTACCTATGAATTTTCCTAGGGAAGTTCACTGAGACAGTACTGCCTATTGGTTTGTCAAATCATCATTTCTCACTCTCCTCCATGTCCTCTTTTGGATAAACTTTGACTTTTCTTGGTAAATGGTAAGTCTACATGAGCTTTGCCAAGGAGGAAAATATATATAACAAAGAATCTCGTAAAACCGTCAAAGTTTTCAGTACTCTTTTTAATGCATGTTGGTGACTAATTTAGTTACTGTAGAATTTAGCAGCTAATAAACTCTTTAGTTAACTCCTTGTTATGTAATAAAGGTAAACAAAATAAAAAAAGCAGAAAATGTATTTGAAAGGAAATAACTTGGATGCAAACATTTTCATGTCTGGGCTTCTGAGAAGTTTTTAATGTGGCTATCAAAGTTGCAAAGTTTGGATATAGTTAGTTTTGAGCTTGAAGCAATTAAATGAGAGTCATTAAAGCGTCTTCAGAGTTGTGTGCTCTTGAACATTTTCTGACTTCCCTGAAAGATAGGGTTGCTCACTGTCTAGCTTGGAGGTGCTTAGTTCCTTCTAGAACTGGATACTCAATCTTAGCTGACAATCAAAATATGGAAGAAATAGTAGAAATGTGTTGTTGGTTTGTTTTTTTTTCCTCTCCCTTGTAGCACCTGCCTCTTCTGCATGCAGAATGGCAGGATCAGTGTCACTGAGACAGATTCCCTAGCTAGAACACTACCCAGCAGACACATCCCTTAAGATTCATAGCTGTTAACGTATCCTGTCATCAACAGCAGGTGCTGAATGTGGAATTTGCACTTTGTACTCGCGTAAGAATCAGTGCATATATCACTGCTGCTTCTTTGTAGTACTAGGTTCCATCAACCATGGTTCATATATAGGGAGTATATTATTTGCAAAATCTCTTTCCCTAAATTTATGAATAAAAGGTAAATAACAGATTTCCCAGTTCCTTAGAATCCTTGTTTGAACTTTTCATTTATTATTTATTGCTGCTAGGAACAAGACAGAATCTTTTCTTATATTTTCATTATTTTATCACTATATATTCTTCTACTCCCCCACTTCAGACCTCATCTGCTTGCATTTCCTGGTTTGGTCTCATAAGGTGGCTCATGACTACTGGCACATGTTTAGATAGATTTCTTCAGAGAGAAGCTGGCATTGTATGCAGTTGTTCTGGAAGATATGAAGAGAGCATTTAATAGAGAAATACAAACTTGTAAACCTGAATGAGGTAGAATGACATCTAAAAGCCCCATGGAATTTGTGACTTCATGGACTTAGATGGTGGATGTTTTGTACTTTTGTCTTCGTTGTTTTAGTTATTTATGCATTGGCCTGGGAGGGACGAGGTAAAGAAGCAGAGACGGAAAGACGGGAGACTGGGCAATGTGTTTAAGCCCAGAGAAAAGTCAGTGTACAGCTCCATCCAGAGCATGGTACTAGGTCCTGCAGATGGATTTTAGAGATCCTCGCTCCAGCTTTGCTCCTGGGCATCAGGGTATAGTGGAAAAAAAAGTCTCTAAGCAGAAAACAAATATTGATTGCTATAAATATATATGTATATACATAACATTGTATTTGTCTTGAGAACAAATGGTTTTAAAAACCGTTTTGTTGGATGAAATAATACGAATTGATATCATTTAACATCTTGAATATTTAACATTAGTTCCCTGTGATATGTCCAAAGGTAATATTAATAAAAACATCTTAATGAGTTGCTACCAATAAATAAATAAATGTGGAGAACACTGGTTTTTAGAGCAAGAATCTATATTGCATTATAGTAAATAGCACTTACTTCATTTGTATTTATAGTAACGTAAGAGATATTAATTGCTCAGCTGTTTATATCAGCTGCAGTGCATAATTTCTAACCACTTATGGCGTTGCCTACATGGAATGCTTTCTAAATTTTGTTGTTTGTATATAGGGTATCAGTTAATGAGACATCAATTTAAATAAGCCGTTTTGGCTCTTCTGTGGTCTAGTAAGGCTCAAGCCGTACTTTTGTTAAAATGCAAGAACTGCACAGATGCTTGTGCATATCCCAGAGTCTGCAAATTAATGGTGGGTTTGTCAAGCAAGGATTAAGTAATTCCTACTTCTGAAATGTAACTTGCAGCTGGTGTATCCTTAGAAATGCAGGTTTTCATTCCTAATAAATCCAGACAAGTAAATTCTATTTGTCTATAAAAAGAAATACAATTGATTTCCATTTTTATGGTTAAAAGAAGTTTGTTTTTTATACTTAAATTATATAAATTTTCATTCAAATTAGGTCAAAACTTCAGGCTATTGGCATTTTACTAATGCATACTTTAGTGTTCCAAAATTAGTGGATCCTTGAGGATGTAGCTTTATGGGACCAAAAATTTAATTCCAGAAAGATAAACAAGAAGTTACTTACTCCTAAAGTAATTTGAAATATAAAAGCTAATAGAGCTTTATTTTAAAGCAGCATATGAAAAATCTCAGTAGCTCATTAACAGAATTTACTGTACTGAAGAAGAAGTTAAAATTAAGTGAAATTCTAAATATACTAGTATTGAACAACTTAATATATTTTAATCAGTACAGTAGGCTTAGGGTTGAAAAATTTAACCTTAGCATAATAAGTTTCAGAGACATTTCTGAAGAACAATACACAAAAGCGTGTCATCAGATAACAAAATAAGGACTCGCTGGTGCCTTGAAGTATTAGGGGCTACAGGATTCCTGAAAGTCTTTTCACTGTGTAATTCTTGTTTTAACACTTAATGTTGAGAGGAATAGACATCGATTCCTTTTTTATTTCCTGCTTTACCTCTTGAGTTCTATGCTGTTTTCTATTAAAGATGTTTGGATAGTTCAATATTGTGTAAGCTACAATTTGCCTTTGAAACTTCAATGGAGTTCTGTTTTGTGTTCCACAGAACATTGAGACATTATGGGGTAACAAGACATTGAAGCTCCTGTCCTTACATTACTCATTGCCATGGATGTATTAACTGTAGCCCTCTTCTCTGGGAACAGCGTTTCCATTTTCCCATGTTTCTTCTGTAACACCAGGACATCAGTTCAATGCAGCTGTGGGGGAAACAGTGCCACCACTTGAGTAATCAATGTCATCCTTTGTTACATAGGCCTGGTCCTGGAAGGTTTGCTGATCCCCTTTATGGCTATCGTGGCTTAATTCTGATAGTACTTTCTCAATGCCTATAATTTTTCTGCGGTTTTACTATGTTGCTACACCCTTATTAAAATTTTCAGGTTGTGAGTTTGTGTGGGTGGTGTTTTTTTTGTTTGTTTGTTTTTCTTTCAATGCAGTTGTCTAAATTTTTACTGCAGCTTGACTGTAACAGGGCAGTCAAAACTCTTCTGGGGCATCTTGCTAGCAGTGGAGAGCAAAAGATTTTTCAGTTTTCTTTAAGTGAATGTTAGCTGCAGGTTTTTGACTCCTGCCTTAAAAAGGCATTGTACACTTTTGAACACTCTGGCTGGATGATTTTTTTTTAAAACATTTAAGGATATGCAGCAACTATCCCCTGTTTTTCATCTGCTTTCCTTTAATGAGATTGGAGTTTATTTTTAACTTGATACTAAATTCTTAGTGTAGCTGCTATCATATGATTTCACATTTCTCAATCTTAAGCAAACAGAAGTTATTATAAATTAAAAGATTTTTTCCTTCTAGACAGAGAGAAGTTATAATAGATGTTTAGCAATTGCAATATCATGCCAAATGCGTTGGAATAACAAACAGAGCAAGCTTCTCCCCATGGTCTGGTTAACAAAAAAGACAGTAGTTCACATACATGTGGGTTTTTTCCCTCCCTTAGACTCTAGTTGCAGTGAGCTTAGGGTATCAATCTGTCTATATTCATACCTCTCTTCAAGCACAGTAAATTCCCCAGAATAGATGTTATCTCCCCAGCCAATCTAACAAAGAATCTAATCTGAATCTAGACCTAAACTCAATAATTGTCTCCCTTTATCTGAATAAGCACCTTGCATTTGACTTTTTTAGATAGGAATACAGCAAAAAACTTGCACCTTAGACTATCACAGAATCACTTCAGTTGGAAGGGACCTTAAAGGTCATCTAGTCCAACTCCTCTGCCATGGGCAGGGACATCCTCCACTAGACCAGGTTGCTCAGGGCCCCATCTAACCTGGCCTTGAATGTCTCCAGGGATGAGGAATCCACCACCTCTCTGGGCAACCCGTTTCTGTGTTTTATCACCCTCATGGTGGAAAACTTCTTCCTTATATCTAACCTAAACCTACCCACATTCAGTTTAAAACAGTTACCCCTCATCCTATCACAACAGACTCTGCTAAAAAGCCTGTCCCCATCTTTCTTATAGGCCCCCTTTAGCTATTGAAAAATGAATCAAAGGTCTCAAATCTGTTTATATAGCATGGAAGAGCACGATATTTTTTATTATTCTTTTTTTATTTTAATATAACTCTAACCTGATTGGTTCAGTTCCTGCTTTTTCCACACACTACTGTATTCAAGTTCAGCTCAATACTTCTGTCATGTAGCAAAGAAAAAAATATGTTTCTCTGCTAGCAGGATAAAAATGGAGTTTAGGATGCCATTCTCTTCTGATGCCCTTTCTGTGATTTTTTTGTGGATGTTATCAACTGTAATGTTTGGTATGTGTTTTGGAGCAACAGAAGAAGAAAAAAGCCTTGATTTAAAATCATATATTGCAATAGGGAAATGGTGTCATTTTGCATGCATGTCTCACTGTTTGGTGTAGCATGGGAATCTCCAGCTTCTTGCAAAAATTATGTATTTGTATTTTAGTGGCAGTTCTATGAATTGTCATAAAATATTTAAATTTCTTAAGTGCCTTGGAAGAACTTACCCAGAATCTCTATAACATTATTTAAGCAGCACAATGATGATGATTAAGGGATTCAATATAACTAAAATGTAAGGCAGGTATACAGTTATACTGCTTTTGTTCTAGAGGACTCCTTTGGCTAGTAGGCAATGACTGAATGTTGTGACCTAAGCCTAGTTACGTGAAATGGAAAATGAAAGTTCAGCTTTACTGGTGTACTTTGCAAAACTTGAAAGAATAAGAAGAATGTTATAGAGTCCCAAACAGATTACAAGTTTAGTTTCACTAATTTAATTTTCAGCGTTAAATGGTCATGTCTGTATTCTTCAGCTCAAAGCTCCTGCTATAAGAGTAATCTATTGTTCTGACTTTGGGGGTTTTGGAGGTTGGTTTTTTGTTTGTTTGTTTATTGGTTGGCTCACTTGTTTGCTTTGTGGGGTGTTTTGTTTTTTTGTTGTTTTCCTTCCCTAAGGAGATTCCTGTATTTAAAAGTGGTCTTGATAGTGCTGTTAGTATATAAAGAATTTCACAGAGTGAAGGCCAAAACATCACCATTAATACTTGACTTTAAACCATGTAAAATTGAATAGCTGTGTTTTAAAACTGGTTTGTGTAAAATCAAAACACAAAAATGGGAAGCATTGTGTTTCCAGAACCCTCAGCACCTTGGTTAAGTCTGTTTTTAAAAATATATAAAAATTTCCCTTGAAATGTCTTGATAATAAATAATTCTAGAGCTAGGCAATGGAGCAGATTTGATTCAGGTCCAAACTGTGATTGTGTGTAGGTTGGGGTACTGCAAGAGATGGGGCAGGGTGTACACAATCGATTTAATTCCTAGTAACTTTATTCAGAGAAAAACAGACCTTGGGACCACTGCTAATCATGGCTTGGAGAATATTGCCATGTGACAACCCACAGGTTCTATTCACCACATCAGAGTCTTACAAGATGGTGAGACTCTTACCAGTTGATATGGGTTTAATAGCATATTTCACCTTGCAACACCTGTACATATCTTATCAATAATACAGTTTAGTGAAAGAAGATTCAAACTGTAGATGTGGACATTGTATTAGACTTAGGTAGTAAAAATGTCATTTGGGGAGTTTCATGCTTCAGTCCTTGAATTTGACTGGCAGATCTCACTGATTTGGGTGATAATTCATCAGATAAGACAGCAGGTATTTGCACTCAGGCAGAATACTCTATGATAATGTATAGCATTTGAAATTCAAGTAGGAGTAGCTTTCTAAAGAAAATTACAACTAAAATAAAACAAAAAAAACCCTAGTTTGATTTATTTTCCTTGTCTTTTTTGTATGTAAAAGAACAAATGTTTCACTTTAGCACTGTTAAATAACAATTCTCTTTTCTTTTGTAGGTTGTCTTAGTCTTCGCTCTTAGTATTGGTGCTCTTGTAATATACTTCATAGATTCATCAAAGTGAGTATTCTAGTACATTTTGCTTTCCCTCTTTCCTGCAGCAATTATAAATCTTTAAATTGCTCCATTCATCTACTTCAAAACAGTGCTTGGTCGCATTGCCTGAGTGTGAAGAACTTTATAATAGTGCATGGTCTACCAAAATAAGAATGGGAAAAAGTTTTCATGTCAACTAGATTGAACACAGTCACATTGAATCTGTAGAATGAATAGAGAAAAAAAAAAACAACCCTATTTTTGTGTGTTGGGTTTATTTATACTGTTGAAAAATAATAGTATTTATGTTCATCTGGCATATGTAGAATCTTTCAAATTCAAGGCTAGGAGGAGAAATACAGGGGAAGAATATTTACTAAAAAATTACAGTTTGCAGGAGAAAGAAAGGTGTGTTAGGAGACTGACAGGAACACTTCCGAAAACTCTGAATGAATTAGACAGTATGAGCATTATTTCTTGCATATCTGTTCAGATTTCCAGCTCCTGGGTTTGATAGATTTCTCCCAAAATAAGGTGAGTCAGTAAAAATTTGCCAGACATTTCAATATTTTTTTTGGATTTCCACCAACATTATCATACACAGTTGTAGTGTTGTCCAGGCAATAGAAAGTTTGTTTCACCCTGACCTTTTGTGGTATGTGATTGATACCTCCCCCTCTATTCTGCCTTAGTGAGGCCACACCTGGTGTATTGTGTCCAGTTCTGGGCCCCACAGTTCAGGAAGGACATGGAACTGCTTGAGAGAGCCCAGCGCAGAGCCACAAAGATGCTTAAGGGAGTGGAAGATCTCCCTTATGAGGAAAGGCTGAGGGAGCTGGGTCTCTTTAGCTTGGAGAAAAGGAGACTGAGGGGTGACCTCATCCATGGTTACAAATATGTAAAGGGTGAAGGTCAGGACGATGGAGCCAAGCTTTTTACAGTGACGTCCAATGATAGGACAAGGGGCAATGGTTGCAAACTGGAGCGTAGGAGGTTCCATGTGAATATAAGGAGAAACTTTTTCACTGTGAGAGTGACAGAGCACTGGAACAGGCTGCCCAGAGAGGTTGTGGAGTCTCCTTCACTGGAGACATTCAAACCCCGCCTGGATGCGTTCCTGTGTGATGTACTCTAGGTGACCCTGCTCTGGCAGGGGGGTTGGACTAGATGATCCTTCGAGGTCCCTTCCAACCCCTAGAATTCTGTGATTCTGTGATACAAACTTGTGTAACTAGGGATAGCCTCTCTTTGATTTCATTTGTATTCCACCCTTGTTTTCATATCTAGCTGGACACTATCAGTGATGTAACAGGCAAATTGGTAACGTCACACAAAACGAAACAATAAAAAGGGACTTACTAGAATATTAGTCTGTTGAATCCAGTTATTTTGGGAGGATGATATTCTGAAGTATCAATAGCATTTTAAAGCTCTAGGACTATGTATTTGCTGCTTTTCTCTAAACTATTTTTAGGCAATGGTTAAGATAGTATGCTGGATTCACTCCATGCGAGCCAACCTAGCTGTCTGTAATTGCAGTGATTATGTTCTAAAACAATCCTTATGTGACTCAGAAAATCAGGTATTTCACTGTTAACATCTGTACATACTGATATTTAGGTAGGTGGTGGCACCAGCAAAAGGCATTCTTGAAAACATGGGTGTCAACTCTATATTGTGTGAGTTTCAAGCCATACCTTTGTCAAGCATAACACAAATAACTAAGGTAGAGATTTTCTTGGTGGAGAGGAGCCAATTGGTAGGAAAACTCAAGTTCTGTCTTGAGCTCCCTTGACATGAGGACAGTATTTCTTCCTTCTTAACATTTCAGTGAGTGTTCTCATTAACTTTAGCAATTTTTTCTTTAATAGGTCTGAACTGAAGCACATAAGGTGGTGCTCTTCTTTTTAAAGCACAATGGCAAAGCTCCTGGGTGCTCAACATATCCAGGTCAAAAGTGTTGAATAAAACCTGTTTCAATTTATGTTTAAATTCCAAAATCCAACAAAATACAGCTATTTTTGAGGCAATTGTCTTTTCTGAAGTTAATGGATTATATAATGACTTTTATGCACTGCATTCTAGAAGCCTTTGTTCGATTGTTTTCCTCAAGGACAGCAAAACTGATAACATGGGAGATTCCTCTACTTAAGCTTTCTGTGGGCCACCTATCCCATGTACTGCTACCGGCTTGTTGGCTGCTCTGTCAATGGGGATAGGAAAGCTTTTAACTGTAGGTTTCTCTGGATTTTCACCCAGCATTCAACTCCTGGCTGCAGTTTAAATTCAGAAACCTCAAGTTAATATAATCTACTTGCACACTTTTCCTTTGTTTTCTTTTCCTTCTCTCTTTCTTACCCTATTTTCTTCCCACACATACATCTTTGTCGTTTTTTTTTTTTTTTTTCTGTAGATACTCATTAGTAGTTTAATTCAGGTTAGAAACTCCCCAGATATATTCCTGATGTGAAAAATTCTGCTTTATTCTCTATCAGCTGCTGACCTGACATGCATTTCAGCAAATGTAGTGATGTATCAATCTATTTAAGATCCCCAAGTGCATGATCAGTAAAAGTAATTCCTTTTAGATTGTGGTCAAACAGGAAATAGTGAAGGTAGAGTGAGTGGAAGGCTTGTGATATGCTCAACAAAACAACTGGAACAACAAGAGACTAGGGCTTGGCCAGGAGCAGTGGAGACAGATATGATCTAGTGCTCACATCAGGTAGTGACATACCCCATTGTGTGCTTTGCCTTGACAATGCATCTTATACCTGGTGTGTTCTGCCTGTGCTGTGGACACTTAGCTGTCATTTGGTCTTAACGCATAGAGTGACAAAAATAATGCCTGCAATCCAAAGCTGAGAAAGTACTAGTGTAAGCATTGTGTCTAAAACAAATGCCAGTGATCTATTCATCCAAGACTCTTAATCTGTCAGCAGATTTGCAGATGCAATGGCAGGTATGTCCACAAAGGAATCCTACATGACTTCATATGTAAGGGACATCAATAAAGATGGGAATAACACCACCACTTTCTTAGATAGCGAAGGAAGCAGAAAGAGTGGAAAGACCACAGACTTTTGTCAGGCAAGGATGTGTGTCATGATTAATTCTAGTGGAAGACATTGAAGAAATCAGTAAGGCTCATACTGAAGATACTATCCGTTGCTCCTTCTACTGTATTTCTGGTATAGAAAAGGTGACTTGAGACAAAATGAATGTCGTCACAGCTGTGAGAGAAGGGTAATCTAAAAGCATTTCTTTCCTAGCCAGTTCATCACTCCAACAGACACTGTCCCAGACTAATACCAAATGAAATGTTATGTCCAATTCAATGTCATTTGGAGACATCTGAGGTGCAGCTTCATCAACATAGTATCCTCCATGCCAGTTAGTCCTACATCTCAGCAGAGCCAATTAAGCAGCTTTGTGTTGCTATACAACATGCTTGTACTAATTCTGGTTCTGGCACAAACATAGGTATCTCTGCACCATACTCCATTGCAAAAGATGGGCCCAGCTGTGATTTAATACATCTGCTTTAATCTGAATTGACTTTTTTTAGTAAGAAGCAGTACTTTCTCTCCTTTTAGGAGAGATTCTAAACAAAATCAAAAGAATAATCATTCTTGGTGGCAAGAATGAAGGTTATTCATTTTGAAAGCTATAGGGATTATTCTAATACCCTTCATTAAGATCATGTTGTTTATTCAATGTTTCTACTTTTTACAAACCACCAGCTTGAATCATTGTCTTCTAGTACCACAAGATGTATATAGAACACTTTTCTTTAAAGTGAATGTATATACTTTTAATGATGCATGGTAGCAACTAATGGAAGATTTCAGTCCTGAAACTGCAAATTTATTTAGCAGAGAAATTACTATCTTAGAATCCCTGTCAATTAAATCCAGTCACATCCTGGTTGGAAATGTTTCACTTTTTACTAAGGCTAGACTCTTTGCTTCACTTATATGTAGAATCTTATTCATAAAATACTGTTTACTTGGACAATGATATTTTTCAATACTGGAAATAGCAGTTAAATATGAAACATTTACCAAAAGATATTTTAAATATCATCCGCGTAATTATTTTAATCTTTAGGTAACAAATAACCAAATAATTACATTTTTAGTTTTAGATATTTGTTTACTTTAATGTCGGTCTTCCATTTTTAGTTTGAATAAAAACAGAACATTCAAAGAAGTCATCTAAAGCAGTTACTTAAAGGGGTTTTGATTAAGAAAGAGATCTACTTTAGTATAGAATAGCATCATATATCCTTATGATGATTCTTTTCAAGTTCATGTTTAAAATTTTTCATCATTTAATTCTTCAAGGTGAGGAAATAATGGAATTATCCTTCATTCTTAAGAGGAAAATCTGACTTGATGTGCCCTCTTTAGATGGTTCTCTTGAGTCTGCTGAATGTGCTGTAGTAGTATGGAGAGTTTGATGTCTGCCAATACTTCATTTTCCATGCTTTTTTATAGGTAGCTTTCACAACCTTTCTTGTTCCTGTGTCCACTTCTGGGGTTTTTTTCTGCCTGTAAAAGGTGTTTTAACAAATACATATAGAAGTACTTCTCTGAGTTTTATTTACATCAGCATTAAAGATTAATTGCCTATTTTAATTTCCATTTGTCATCCTGACCCTGCATATCATACTGAATTAGTGACTCCAACAGGGTAGAGAATAACTTTGCTTGCTGTGATCATCTTTAGGCATGGTCAATACAAACACTAGTAGAGAACTCAATTTCCCAGTAAACTGGTAACTCAGGGCTCCTATTTTCTATTTCCTACAATGGCAGTAGCATGGAAACTGCTTATGATGTGACTGTCCTTTTCTACTTTGGTTCTGTTTTCTGTTCTGGGGTGCAATACAGTGTAATATGAAACCATAGATATAAGCTGTGCTTTTCAGGCACAGAATGTTTTGGGGGTTTTTTTGGCCAAAGAACTTGCTTTCTAATGACCAGTTATTGCTGTCCTGTCTCTTGAAGTTTACCTCATTTACTGGAGCACTTTCACTAAAAAATGATGTCAATGTAGAAATAATAGAGCCCATCAATGGCAAGGTGAAAACAAAAACTCTCACAACTTGCTTTACATGTTCTACTCACGTGTATTTTTCAGATTAGCTTTTTGGAGTTGTTTGTGTTTTCAGAGGCACCAATGTGAGTTATTCCTAAATAGCTGATTTTTTCCAGTACTGTGTCACATATTGTACTCGATTAGAGTTGTACATAAAAGCGCCATCTGGCCATGAGTGTAAAACAGCTGGTTCTAAGAATAACAGCGGCACCGTGAGTAGGAAGATTTATACAGTTATACACACAGACATATAGGTTCATGCTGGGCCCTGAGCTTGTTCGCAACTGTTGCGTTCTTAATCAGACAGCTTCTTTTACAGATATGTCTGAGGTATGAAGTTTAACTGAGTAATTCACTAAGTCTGTGTAAACACCAAAAGTCAAGTATTATTAGATACCAATCTCATATTTTAATAACAAATCAGTCAGCTTTTCCACATCACCTGATCTAATCTGCAGAACATTTTGATGACTCTTTCTCAGTTTCATGGCCCTTAGGAGAACAAGGAATTGAAATTTCAGTTGTAATTCAAACAATTCAGTGCTGCTACATCTCAATTTTAAGTGAATCCCAATGGCCTGATGTATATAAAAAAATAAGATGTATCTAAGATGATCAGAAATACAGTTCTTAGAGAAAGTTCAGTATTTTGATCCTTGATTTTATTGTTTCACAAGATATTCTAATAATTTTTATTATAAGTTTCAGTTTTCAGTTTGTGAATATATTTTTCTTTTACATTTATGTCTTACAGTTTAAAAATAATGCTGTTTTCTGCTCCAGTAAACAATTTTATAGGTATGCTGTATCATTTTGCTGAGGACATCCCTTGCAGTTCAGGCTCCTGTGCTCTTTAGTATTGCATTTACCAGTATTTTGAGTGTGTACAGATTCTACATAGCATTTCAGTCTTCATAGTTGAGGAATTAAGTAAGTAGGGCTTCAATAACACTAAGCTTTGTGTCAACCCTTCCTACTTACAGTGGAATTTACTCATGCAAAACTATTTTAATAATGTTTATAAAACTCTTTGTCCTTCTACAGTTATTAACCCACACTAAGTGGTCACTGGAGCATTCTTTCATAATTTAAGTACATATTAGAGTTAATTTGTATACCTTTTATTCATGATGCATGAATAGAGATGAAGAAGCTGATTTTAAATTCTGGGATTGCATTCAAGGAAATGTTGTTAGATGATATTTACCATTGCTCAAATTGCTAAAATTACAACAGTCTGTATCTTGGCAAGTAGATTAAAACAGTATTATTCCCTCCATAATGAGACTTCTTGGGAAATAATATAGTCAGTCTCATATACGCTATCCAATCCCCTATGATACCCTGCAGTCAATCTCCATGTCAATTTTGATTTTTTTTGTTCATTTTAATTTTGTTAATACTGCAGCAATTTTTGGCCATTTCTGTGAGCTGATAAACTTTCCCATGCTTAAGTAAATCAAGCTGGATTTGTTCTCTGCATCTCTCCTTTACAAAAAGAGAGAAAAAATAGTTAATTCCTAAAACCAACTCTTAGTTTTATTAACTGCTCAACAGTCAAACGGAGTGATAGGTGTCATTTTTTGATGTAAAGAGTTATTACTTTCAAGTCACTTGGTTTTTACAGTTGTAACAGAACTATAACTTTAGCTGTTTCTACTCTTTTTTCTCAGCAAGTTACAAAATGCATGGTTTATAAAGACTGTCACAACCCTTTAAACTGGTAAAGAAAGTTTTTCAGTCATAAGTAAGGGCATTATTCAACTATTATTCAACTATGGTTGTAATAGATAACTCAGTGTACACTACTGTTGATTTAATTGAAAAGTGATTTGCAGGAAAAAGCCTTATTTGTGGCAAAGAAAATTAATTTTCTTCATTGCTCTGCAGAGTTTCATGATGAAACGTCAATAGCCAAGATTCATTGTTTTCATAATAGCATGCTACATTTGAATCCGGGTGGGTATGCAATGCAATACATGGCCTCTGCAAGCCATTGAATACCAGAAAGATGGAAGGCCTTTGTTAGGTATATATGGTGTTAATTATCAGTGAAATCCAGAAACAACAGCAATGTGATTACTATAGGGTAAAAAGCAAAAGAAACAAGCCACAAAGGGGTGGGGGGGAAACCCCAGACAATACCTTCCATGTCTTACTATGTACTTAGCTGTCTAGGACAAAGGGGTTAGGTATGATTGTATGTTTTCTAGGTTTGTTGGTAGAAATCTATCCCTGGAAATACAGCAACTAATTGTTATAGGTGTTACCTTTCTTGAAAAAAGTTGGATACCATGAGACATACTGTAGAAACTGGAATGGGTATTTTATGTGCTATTCATATCTTAGCCCAATATTTGCATTGGGTGTAAACTATGTGCAGATAAAATTTGTAAAAAATACCTGTATAACTCTTCCAATCTACTTAGGAGTTAAGGAAGGCTTTTGTATTCTTCAGCTAGATTATAATAATAAATAGAGATAAATCCTCTGTATGTGTTTATCATATTGATGAATCAACATTGGATCATGATGGTTTTCACTAGTTGTACATAATCACTGGGTAGGCAGTAGGGAAATACCCTCTTTTCTACAGACAAAACAATGCAATGATGTTTCTATTAATAAATGCCAGTAGATTGTTTGCTCAATGGTCAAAATTAATTGTTGCAAATGAAATACTGTGAATGAGTTTTAGATAAAATGGCAAAAAAAGAGTTTTCTTCTATAATAACTGGCAAATCAAGCTCTTGGGAAATTTTTGGTTACTGTTTTTACTCCTTGGTATTATACAGAAATCCTTATTAATTATGATACGCAACCTTAATGATGTGATAAATTGCAATGGGATAAATTTTCTGAAGTGTTACGCTTTGTAAAACATTTCAGTAAGGTAAACAATTCTGGAAAACATAAAAAATGAGAAATTTAATCAATTTTTGTTTATGCAGTTCTGGAGACAAGTACTTATAATTTTCTATTTGGTTTGTTTTCAGTATATTACTAACCAGTTTATATTTCAACATGTAACTTTGTTTCGGCTGTCTTGATGTAGTATCTCTGAATTGTTGATACTGGAAGGGACCTTAAGAGTTTGTGTAGTCGAATTCTCTTGCTTCAAGCAGTTACCTAGAGCAGGTTGCTCAGGATTGTGTCCAGTAGGGTTTTGAGTATCTTCAAGGATGGAGATTACACAGACTCTCTGGGCAGCCTGTTCTGGTGTTTCTCGTTTAATTTAATGTTTCTCATTTAATTCATTCACCCTTACAGTCAAATGTACTTTTTTTAATTGAAATTCCGTGTATTTCAGCTTATGTCACTTCCTTTTGTCCTGTCATTGAGTATTGCTGAGAGGAGTCTGGCTTTGTTTTCTTTACTCCTAAAGAAGACTTCATCAGTTATTTATCCACTTGATAAAATCCTCCTGAGCTTTCTCTTTTCCAGACAAAACAGTCCAAGATCTCTCTGCCCTCCTCATATGACAGTGCTCTAGTCCCTTAATAATTTTTGTGGCCCTTCACCAGTCTCAATCCTGTGTGTCTGTCTCCATGCTGGAGACACATTTCCTAATGCAGCCCAGGATGCCCTTGTAGTAAAGGTCCACAGCATATCGCCGGCTTATATTTGACTTGCACATCAGGATTCTCAGGTTCTTTTCTGAAAAGCTGCTTTCCAGCTGCAGCCAGTTGCACCCTAAGGAATCACTGAAGTTCAAGCTTGTATCATTTTGTTATTCTAAAAAGTCAGTAATTTTAAATAACAAAACTTTATACATGCAGTGATATTTAGTGGCTTTATTTGTATGAAAGTGTTGCCAGATAGGCCTCTATGTAAATATCTGTCACTTGAATTAATAGTGTTTATACTGAACATAGCAGCCTTAAGAGTTTGATCTTCAAGAAGCTATGTCCTCATTTTTCATGAGCCAATTCTTATATGGTTTGAATTTTCAGCATCTCTTAGAACATTAGCTGGAAAAATTAGAGTATCGTATTTTGAGAATCAGATTCTTTTTTTTAAGGGCTAGATGGAATTTGCTAGTGTTTTTGTAAGCACTTTGCCACTAGTTTTTCTTTCTCCAATTTGTAATGAATGGTCAGAAATCTGGTTTTGATATGGACAAAAATCTGTATCACTGGCATGTTTGCAAGAGGGCCTGACATGTTGCTCTTTCTAGTTTATCTCTTTTAAGGATGAAGGGAGAAAATTCAGCTCTAAATTAAGTGTTGTCTAATTTGAATAGCCTGTTAGCTATATTTACATAGTAATGCTTTTTCAAAGGAGCAGGATTTTACACTAAAACCTGGCTTCATATTTTCTGTGGAGAGGTAAAGAAAAATTTCATAGCAGTGAAAATTCTATACTAATACCAGTAGAATATCTTAAGCCTTAGTAAGGCCTCAAAGCATGCTTCATTTTCTACACCATTGTACCAGAAATATGTAGACAAACTATTGAAAGAGTGTGGAGAAAAACAAGAATGATGAAAAGTTTAAGAAACTTATTGTGACAAGTAAATTAAAGGAATGAGAAGTGATTATTGGAAAAGGATTTATTCAGCCTGGGGATGAAAAAAATCTTGTGAGGTGTAGGGAGGGCAGACATGGCACCATTTCATTATGTAAGTAGAAGGGTAACCAAAAGTCATCTCCACGGTGTCTGAAGAAACTATAAAATCTGTATCATTTACATCTTTGCAGATTTAGTTTGGATCTTAAGGAAAATTTGATATCTGTGACAGTACTGAAATATTTGAAAAGACAACCTAGAATGGTTGTGGAATTTTCTGCAAAAGCAGCTCTGAAGAAAACAAAATACCTGGTATCTCAGTTGTACATACACTTGGCGATACTCTGGTTGGTAGGATGTTGGACTATCCGATTATTATGTCTTCTGTAATGTAAAGGTGACCGTGTAGACTGGGACACTGAAAGGAAATGAACACCACTTTGTTGCTCAGAGGATCTAAGCGACAAGGATATCTGTAGGATTTCAATCTTGGATAAAATACTTTTTTGTCTAAGAATACTCTTGATAAACAGTTAACATTTAACACTCTCACCTTTCATAACACAGTTTATTATTTATGATGATAAACTTGAAACCTCTCAAAAGACTGAAGAGCAAGAAAGATGTGTGATCCTTTCTGGCCCAGGGCAGACTCTGTTCACAATACATTGCTCTGCATCTCAAGGTCACAATTACTAAGGTAAGAGTTTGGTCTTTTAGTGTAGCTGGTCAGTGAGAATCCTTTTTTCTTTTTATTTTTTAATCCAGAGGCTGTGTGTAGTCACGCAGGAATGTTTCTGAGGATTTGATGTTAGATGTTAGCATTTTATAGATTGTTTGAAAATGAATAACAAATCCAATAACTAAGTAGGACCAACAGGTAGAAAATTCTTTTTTCACTTACTGTGTTGTGAGTCAGTTCTGTCATCTCATGACTAAAGGCATCCGTGGCAAGAAAGTTCATTTTGGTGGTTCTGGAGCTATTTGAAAGAAGTAGGTTTAAAAGCATAGGTTTGCACATCTATTTTATAATCTGGTTTTGAGTCAAATTCTTTTGTCTCTGCTGTATTTACAAAAAATTTCTTTGTTTGATTTGGTTTGGTTTTAGATGCTGCTGTACTTTATAGCATATATATAGTGGGATACCTGAGCTCCCTAAAGGGGTGGGAGGATGATAGTGGCTTGATAAAGACTATAGCATTGTTGCCTCACCTGGCAATTTTTCTCCAAGCAAGTGCTCATTGATAAAGGGCATTTGAATACCACTGACTGGTATTCAACACCCCTAGGTGCCAAACTGTACCCTTCTTTCCCAGTGAATTGCCTCTGCTTTAGTGTACTGAGAAATCAAAAGGAATCAGGTTAAACATCAGGGTGAAAACAGACTGCAGATTGACAGATGCTTCAAGTTGGTTCATGGCAGTCTTCATTGCTTTCTAGCTCTGTTGTGGGAAGGTTGTCCATACCTTCTCTAAATGCCGTTAGTAGGGCAGGATCTCAAAGTGCGATTTGGGCAAGAGTAAGTCACCTGAAGTCACAGAGCAGATGCTGGGCATATTCACGCTCGTTTAGGAAACCATACTTCTAAAATATGTTTTGAGTTCGGTATTTTATCCTCTGCTGACCTGCTCGCGTAAGTCTCGCATTAGTTTTGATACCATACTCAGTTCATATCTCTGCGTGAACTCAGGTCTGAGGCCAGTAAAACCAAAGTGGTAAAAGTATATTTGTTACCTAAAAACTCCAGAAACAATGTTATTTTTAAATTTCTGTCCATGTCTGTTAATTTCTTTTCTGATCCAAGGCAGGGTCTGATGTTACTGCTAGTGTTTTCCTTGTCTTCCATAGATAGTAGTAATATGAAATGTTCCTTTCTTGGAGACTTGAAATTAGTCTGAAGAATGTGCTTCAGGGAATAATCACGTGGTGTTTTCATGGGATGAAAAATAGAATTGCAAAAGATGCTCTCAGTTTCTCATTCTGTGGTTTGCTAGTCTTGCAGGTTTGTTTATTTTTAAAATTATATTTATTATTTGTGTTACAGAGCTACATGTTAAACTGCATCTGAAGAGCAAACTGCTACTTGGTGGCTTAAGTTATAATTTACTAATCATGGTTAGCTCTCTGAATAATAATTTGCTGACTATACAGCAGCAATAAAATAAGTTTATTGACACCATTATACGTACATACAAATTCCTTTGTTTTGGATCTGAGCTTAAGAAATACGGATTAAAAAACAGCATTTAATTGCAGCTTAGATTCCAGTAGCTTTCACTGGGAACAAGCTCACAGGAAATCTGTCCTGTGTTTATTTTCACCACTTACTGTATGCAATAATTTGGAGGTCAGTTTGTGTAAAGAAACTGTATAGATCACATTTATGGCATGCTCAGTTTCACTTTTCTGTTTTTACAAATTCATACGGTGCTGCTTGATGTGTTTCCAGTATTGCTGTGAGAACATATTCTTAAATTACATTTGAAGTTCTTTTAAAAACCACACCAGTATGTATTTGATATATACAGGTTAGAATCTTTCTTTAGTTTTTATCCTTTTCATCTTTTCAAATGAATTTCTGCATTTTTTGCTTCATCCTAAAGCATCTGACAGTGCATCTGCAAACATTTCATCCTGTGCTTGCTTTCCCTGTAGACAGATTTGTCGTGCACACTGGATTAACAGCATTCTTCCTTACCACTGGACAAATTTACAAATCTGTCTAATATAAAAGAGGGGATAACTCAGACAAGGTTTTAAAAATAACAGGTACCATATAGCTGTTATCAAAACTTGGCTTGCATAGAAGATTATCTTTCAGAGTGGAATTCAACATACAATCAGTGTCTTACCCTCTGCTTTTCAAGCTACAGATACCAGTAAAGATGTGACCTCTTTTCCTATCCACCCCCCTCTCTTTTTTCTCCCGACAGCTTGACAAATTGTAGCTTTTGGGACACTCCAGTAGTTGATGAGTCATTTCTGCTTAAAAATAGAATTCCTTGCAGCAAGGACATCCATTGCACTTTTTGATGCATATGTCGTTTCTGACAGTCACAGGGCCAACTATGCCATGTTAATTAAGCAACTAGGGAAAAAAGCTATCTCTTCAGTAAACACCGGAGCCGGAATCCAACACTGAAAAAGAAAAAGGAAATCCCATATAAGTGAACATTAATACTTGCATGCTTCTGGCCCTTCCCCATAGTGCTGACATTGTAAGACTTTCTTAGGTAGCTGGTGAAATGTAATGAACATCACTATCCCACCTTTCTCTTTCTTTTTTATTTTTCTTTTTCCTCCTTTTTTAAAATCCTCTGAGACCTGACAGAACACCAGCTTCACAGAGGGAGTTGTAAGATCTGATCAGTGCATATAGAAGAAAAGCTGTAATGGAGTATTACAATGTTGTTATTCTTTTATTTGTGAGGCGCTTGAAATGCACACAAGAGTGTTGAGTGAGAACAGTGATCAAATGGTCAGCTGTATTCAGCATAAGGGGCATGCGATAGAGTACCCTATACAAGCCTCAATAAGATAGAGAGCTGTGGTTAATATTAAAAATGGCAATTTGTTGCTTTGCGGTAGATCTTGTTCACTTCAACACTCAAAATATTATTTCTTTTTTCAGACCTAGTGCAACTAGATGGAGTGGGGTAGACACTGTCCTTTAGCAAAATTATTAGCTTGTGGCATATTTATTCATCTGGTACTGATGGGAATTATATGGCCTCAAAAATGAGTGCCAGTCACTTGTGTGGAACAATTTGATGGCACATAAAAGCTGTATCAATGCAATGTTTTTTCTGGAGTTTTGAAGACTTGTTTTTCTCACAGGATCTGCACCTTGATAAGCATTAGAAACAGTGGATTCTATGCAAGTTGGTTTCTTTGCAACATCCATAAAAGAATTATTGTAATTCAGAAATAATGAAGTATAATTAATAAAATTAATATTAATGTATTAATATTAATTAATTCTTACAATTCTGAAAATTGCGGAGGTTTCCTAGAAACAGTGTGATACTTGTAAGATTTCTTTGACAATGTGAGTCTGATGGTCTGATGCTAATACTCCTAAAAGAAGTTGTATTGACCATGTGGTATTCTTATTACCCTTCTGAATTTAATGTTTTCTTTAAACAAAGGAATTTTCTAATCACATGTAATTATTTAAATTTATATTAATTATGCTCCATCTCTACTGAAGAATATTAACATTTTCAACAAAGACGGCTTAGTTTCTAATTATTCCTGTGAGAAAATGGAATTAGAAGAATAAAATTATATTGAGTATATGAAGTATGTTTTCATATTATTTATATTTATAATATTAAATAGTATTCATTCTGAGTAAAAGTCCACTTAATGGACAGTAAGAGTGAATGTAATTTCAGGGTTATCTTGGCTTGCCTTAATTAAAATTAATTTGCAAGAGGGTACTGAGGAAATTCTTTGAACTGTAAGTTCTAACTGGAGGAAACATAAGTTGAAGTGGATTTTATTGTTTACTGATTTTGAAGATTTTATAAAGAAGACATAAAGCTAAGAATTAAATTCCCCTGACCACTTTTGGTGATTGCTTATCTATTATAAAATCATGGCATATTTCATATTTTTCATGCTTGAATTGCATATGAAGATATTGTAATATGTCATGTTAAGGATTTCTTAAATGAGCTTTTTTTTTAATTACTGTCTATTGTGATTATTTTGTCGCATTTTTTAATATAGCAGTTCCTGCAATATTTTGCTCTAAACAAGTATCTTCTGATCAGAAAGACACTAACTTTAAATTTGTGATGTGTTGTGATACAAAGTCTTCCATTTACCTAGAGAACTAATTACAATAGTTAACTGGCCTTGCTCTTAAAAATGTATGTTAACTTTCAATCCAAATATTTGGCTTCATCTTCCACTTAACTCCTTTTTTGCTGTTTGTGATCCTTCTACTGTAATATTTTGTAGAGATATCTCTAGGCATATGCAAATCACATTTTAATCCCTATTTTTTAATATTAACTGAATTTACTAAGCTCATTTTCAGTTTCTTAAAACTGCAATTTTTTAGACTGACTTATTGTAGCAGGTTTTTTTTTTCTAAACTGGCATTTCTTTTTTATTTAACATTTTGGTTCAAGTGTTTTGCAGTCCAAATTGGATACTACTGGACATTAATATTTCAGTGATTTTGAGTACTTCATTTTAATGAAAACTCTGCATTTTCTTCTCCTCTGGTTGGGTAACAGTTATTGCCTAATAGTTTATTTTTGTGTGTATGCATGGAAATCCCATTTCTGAAAATGTGCTCTTAAAACTTGATCTGAATAGCCTGTGTGCACAGATCAGCACAGTACTTTGGCATAGCTCCTTAAATATTCTCTTTGTTCTCCCAGTTTGTCTCACAGCTCCTGTGATGTACAGAATATTAAGAAAAAGGTATTCTATTTTATGAATAATAAAAAAAAATTGTGTTTTTATTTTTCCTGGACAATTTTACACACTGTGATAGTTTGTTCACACTCTGTTAACCATTAGAAGGAGGCATTATTCTTCTTGGATATGGGTTTTCTTTTTTAGAATAAATTCATAGTCATCTAATCAGAAAATATGATCAGTAAATTCAGGATATTTTCTAATGCTTTACTGCATAATCTGTAAATAAGTCATCTTTTTATTAAATTTCGGAAAGATAAATATTTCATGCAAGTCATCATCACTGAATATAATATGGGATGTAGAGCAGTGAATATAAACAGTATTATTTGGAGTATGTGTGGGTTGGGTTTTTTTTTTTCTTCTTCTCCAAACAGTGTTGCTAAGTCACAGGGTTGTGAACACTGACAGGATATATTTTCCAGGACATAAATGGAAATGAGTCTATATTCCACTTAAACTACTGAATTCCTTAAACAGGCGGGTGGCACTTGTATCTGTTTTCTGTCAACCTAATATTTTAAACAAAGATGTGTAGGATTAGCTGGCTTGGAAACAAAGCTGAAGGTTTTTTTTAATGCAGCGCTGCTGTTATTAGGTAGGTATTGTAGCACTGAAACACACTAATAAAATGCAGACAGAATAAATATTTCTCAAAATAGATTAGAAAGTGTAATTATTCAGAAAATTTGATGTTAGGCATTTCTGTAATGGACTGCAACCCCAAAATTCAGCTTTTTTTCAAAGACAAAGTGTACATTCTCTATCTGACCATCCAGATGCTAAGATTTGCATATCAGTCTGGATTCTGTCTTTATTGCAGTTGTTATTAATACTAAAGATTTTACAGATTAATTCTAAATGATATTTTGACGAGGTATGCTGCCAGAACTGTAGAATAAGGAAACTTGTTTTCCTACATGTATGTGGGTGACCTTCTCCATGAAATACATGCCATGTTTTGGAAGACATACTGGGGTAGAAAAGATTCTGTCTTTGCATAACAACTTTTCTAGTTAGTTAGGAATTTATTAGTCCATTTTTTTCCTTAGCACATTGCAAGTGAATTGTCCACAAAACAGATTTGTCAGTGGATTTGATAGCATCTGTGTAAGGATAACCAGGACTATACCAAATGCAATTCCCCTTTCTTCAAAGAATCTTTGCCTCATTCACTTCAGAGACAAGAGTGTATAGCACATTCATCAGCACAAAGGAGGACAAGGGTACTGGATAAGCATCATAGGGATTAATGGGATTTTAAAGGTAGCAGGGAATTTAGGAGAAAGTCTGTTTAATTCTTCTCTCATACCTATGCAAGTCTGGAGCAACTTTACTGAAGCCAAAAATGTTGCAGTTTACATCTGGAATAAATGGCAAATCAATCAGATTCTAATACCTGACCTTTTAAGTAATGCCAGAATAAGAAATCATTTGTCTATAAATAATAAAATAAATTTGCAAACATGAAAACAAAAGCTGTGTCTACATTAGTAAGTAGTTGTCCAAAAGTAGTTCTTATTCTTTGACTAAAGCGCTTGGTGCTGAGGTGCCTGTGTCCACACTGTACCTGGAAGGGAGTTTTCTTCAGTCTAGTTTTAGCCGACTCCCAGAGAGTGAAGATTCTTTCACAATTGAGAGCTATTAGGTGTGTCCCTGGAGCGCATCCTTCTATCTAGTTTCATCATAAAGGAATCTGCTTTGTGTGCTCTGACACTGTTCTGCAACAGAAACTAAATTCAGTAGGCAGGCACAGTCAAGAGTTTAACTTCAAAAACATGGTTTGGATCCAAACTAAAATGCTAGCTCAAAGAGCTTGCAGACCCCTTATATTGTAAGATGAGCAGAAACTGCTGAATAATGGATATAAGGAATAGTTTTTAGTACGTTGTTAGCATGGTGGAAATCAGCATGCTTTGTTGTCAACATTTTCCCCTTAAACATCACAGAACTCAGAATTTCCACAGATTGTTATTGACTCACAATCATGGCTTTGACTGTAGAATGAACAGCTATTCATCACTGTTGTAAAATGTCGTAACTTCTCTTAATAAAGTTTCACAGAATTACATTTTTTGTTTCTATTTTTAAGAATCTCACCTGTTGTTACTGTTGTTGCTGAAATGATTTTCACATCTTAGTTGAATGCACTTAGCGAGTTGTTGTAGAATTATTTGTGGTATGTTATCATTTCTATTTTACTGTTCATACCGTAGTAGTGAAGCACAGAAAATCCAGAGATCTGGACTGTATTTCAGCTCTGTCACAAACTTTTGTTATTACCATGTGCAAGCTGCACAGCCTGTTTTTCAGAGGTGCCAAATATCTGTTGCTTCTATTGACTTTATTGAAAAAACTATTCTAGAAAAATCTAGCTTGCAGCTCTGCTGCATGTTGTTTTTTGTTTGTTCTGATATTTTTTCTGGATTTTTATGATATATATATATATATTATTCATGTTGTAGTTGGATGATAAGGTAAATAGGATAAGACTCTGAGAGTCTAAATTCTGTACCTCAATTCTGATGTGTGGTATGAGAGTTAGAGAAAACCAAATTTCTATGTCTTAGTTTCCATAATGCAGTGAGAGCTTAAAGAAACTCATTCCTGTAGCTTGATGTTGCTGAAAGACAAAGCATGGGAAAAGGTACTCAGCAATTAGGTAATTGTAGTTAGGAAATAAATCTATATCAATACAGAAATAATATTTGGGATTTTTTTATAATGTTCAGATTAAAAATGAGACCAAAAGAAAAGGAAAAAAAAATTGCTGGAACGTCTTGATGTGAGTCAGTGAAGCCCTTTCCGCTGGTTACTCAGGCACTAATAATGCTGGGACTTCCCAATAAACTGAAGGCAATCTATTCTATATTCCTCTTCATGACTCTGCATGCATATCTGTGGTTTATTTGTTTCCTGATTTTGCAGTGATGTGAAATTTCTACTGATTTCAGTCTCTAAGACAATTAATACAAAAAAGAAGTGTAAAAGTATTTAAGATCTTGCTGCAAGTACTATGCAGTAACATAGCACCAGCTGGCACCAGTTATTGATAGTGCTATATTGTCACCTGAGATATTACATTACAAAAAAATAATGATATGGTAGGAAAAGGAATATTTTTCTGATCTCCTGAAGACTGACTTGAGAGAAATGTCTGTGATACGTTCATTCTTTCAAAAGCTGAGATGTTTATTAGTCTTTGCCAGATGTTGTGCTGTATCCCCCTTCTTCGCCTTTATTCAACCATATGTTTGTGAGAGTTGGATTAGTAGATAAATTGTTGACCTAAACTCTGTGCTTCTTAAGTGATAGAACACAGCTTTTTTTTTTTCTTTCTTGTAACTTCTTAAAACTAAAAACTTTTGCAATGAAATTTCTTCTGTTGTCGCTGATTGATACGTTGGTTTATGCAAAAGAGGAAAGAAGATGCCATTTACTGAAGGTCAGCTTCCTAGCACTGTTGACAAATTGAATTGGCTAGGCCAGTTCAGTGTACGGAGTGGCTCCCAGAGTAGTAGGCCTCATTTAACTAACTACTCAACAGCATTTAGTTAGATCCTTATTGCATTAAATAGTTTTTCCAGTCAATTCTAAACTGTGGCAAACCAGCACTACAGAGAGCAAAATATTTGGAGGATATCTGAACTCTGAGGTTGCTCCATTTCCTTCTGAAGCACTGTAAATGAAACCAGATTTGCACTTTGATAAACTTTAGGACAGGTTGTGTATTTAATTTAAAAACTAAAAGTAAATAACCTGCCACTCTTCCTTTCTAATTTCTTTATCAAACTTCACTTCAGTTAGTTCCCACTTTATAAAGAATATCCTGGCAGGTACTATTTCTTTTTATGGAGATGGCTGCTTTTTCACTCGTTCTCAGCACGGTTCATATTTGTGTCCCTCATGAGCTCGATTTTTCAATAAATTAAATAAATTGGCAGATCATGATACAGTTTTAAGATAAGAATTCAAATGATATAGAAGGCTTAGTGGTAACTTGGTGGACAAAAATATGTACATTGTGTTTCATTATGGGATTCTAGTGTATTCACATAAAAAATATTGACTTTGTTTATGTTTCTGAGGCATTCATTGTTATCACTAAACAAAGAGCATAAGAGGCATTCCTGCTGTTAAGATGATTTCTGTTGTTGAGGATACCTTATACAGAAGATATAAGTTGATGGTCTTTATATTATTATTATTATTTATTATTTTTCTCCAAATGGAAATTATTTGCTGCTAAAGCAAGTAAGATATATTCATTTCTAAAATGAACAACTCAACTTATTTGACTAAAAACAATGAAAATGAACACGTCAGGAAATGTAAAGAAAGACAGGGAGGGATTCTTCCCAATATACAAATATTCATATTTGATTACTAGGTGTATTGCTCTATACACTTCCTCCTCTTCTGGCAAAGGAAAAAGTTATCTTGCCAAGTCTAAAATGCTTGATGAGACTTCAGGGCTTGGAGATAACTAACAAAAAAAAAGAAATCTGTAGGAAAAGACATTTTAGAATGCTCAAGATGGGAGAAAGAGCAGTAGTCTTAAAGCTGTGGGACGTATATAACTGGGCTGGGGTTTGGGTTTGTGTCATGATTTATTGGGTTTGTTGTGCTTAAGTGGTAATAAATCTGTTAGAATAATTTATAAGTCCTATCATTTTATAAATGTGAGCCTTTTTTGAGCATATTATTACCTTTATGCAGAATTTGTTTATGCCCTCTTAATAGTAATAGAGTGTGTCCGTAGAAACAAGAGTAGGTATGCCTGGGAGAGAATAAGGAGTAATAAACTGGAGCTAGTAATGAGTCAGAATATAAATTGGAGGTCTGGTCTTTCTCTGTAAACATATAATGTCTTGATCAGAAAGTAGCAGCCGAAATACCTAGTGTCAGCTTTATTCTGGACAGAATTTTACAGTTTTAAAATGAAATTTTTAGTATGTATGTCTAGTACATACATGCATGTATAGATACTGTTTAGGCAAGTAGGTAAAGAACTAAGTGCAGTGTTTTCAGGAAAAATGACATCTACATCATTAATTGTCAATGTATGATTGTTTTTTTCTTACTGAAAAGGACTCAGAGTCTTTTATTTTGTTAACTAAGAATACATATAAATATGTATATAAATAAAGATAATATATAAGAAAAAATGAGCTGCTGCCTGAAGTTCTAAAAAGTTTGGATGTGAGATGTTAGGTGCAGGTATCAACTGTTTTATTTTCTTTAAATTTTTTGAACTTTGGTGAGCAGATTAATTTTTAAGTCATATTTACAGCCAACTGGCAAACAAGTATATAGGATTTTTGCTTCTAAGGTCTATATTGGGTTTTATTTAGCATATAAAATTTCTTGAATCAAATGCTTGTTTTTCTGTAAATGTTAGCATTCAGCTCTGTTTTCAGTGATACTTTTATTTAGTACTTAGGACTGCAGACAATCTGATAACAGCACAAGTAAATTATGTAAGGTAAATCAGAGTTCACAGTGTTTCATTTTTCATAATCCATGTCAGAGGATTTTTTACATTTTCATGTTTGTCCCCTTAAAAACATAATAACAAGTTTGGAGGAGGTGGTTTGCCTTTTTTTTTTCCGTATAGGTATTAAGTGATGCACCTGTCTTTTCAGTTTCCTGATGTTATTCTGGCTAGTCCTTTGAACAATGTTGTGTTCGTTTTTCCTGTGTACCATTTAAGATTAGAGAACACAGATGGTTAATATCTCTGGATATTAATCTGAGTGTTCTCTTTAGAAATAGTTAATTCTATGAAAAATATTATTCCTACTCAAAAACAGTGAATACTTTACTGTACTGGAATATTCGTGTAAAATGAATGACCCCCAGTGGTCATGTTGTATATTACCTGCTGTCAGTTACTACTTTTCTTCCTAACGGTGACAGAAACCGAATTATTTTATATGGGGCACCTTTTAGAAATTATTTTCATAGTAAGAAATTACTTTCAATATGAAATTTCAATAGGAGACTCCTACATATAGAAGATAATGTGAAGACAACAAATATAGGTGCAAATTGTTCAAATAAGATCCATGTGTACAAAACCAAGACCAGCACTCAATTATGTTTAGACGTTTCACAAATGTATTTGTTTCCTTGTGTTTTTAAGAGAGATTAACCAAAGATTCTTTTAAAACAAAATTAAATGGTACCAGGAGGACATTATAGGAATAGATAAATAATTTTGATATCTGCTTATCATAATGCAGAGCTAATGTTTTGATTTATAAAATATTATTCCCTCAATTAGTTACCTATATTAATCACAGACACAACAATAAGCGTTTTCTCTACAAACACTCCCTCACATAATACAAAAGGAATATTTTATGCTTCTGATTTTATTCAGATCAATAGGTATTGAAGATTATTGGCACCTTAGAGGCTCAGATGCTATATATTGCATGAACAGATTTTTGCTCAGAAGCAATTTTTTCCCCTACAGCAAGTTCATTTGGTAGGTCTTTAATATCAATATCCTACCTAAAGTATCACTTTCTGAAATACAAAATATATTAATGTTTCTTTTTTTTTTTTTTTCCACTGGGCATTTATGTTAAATTAAGCTTTTTGGCACGTAATACATAGAGATATTCTTTATTCTCTAAGTGTGTGTGTTGCACACATGCATATGTTTAAAATCTTAATGCATTCCATAGATAATCACTGAACACAAGTAAAGCAAAGAAGATTTACAGCCATTCAGCTCTAAATTAAATTCAGGCCTCAATCCAAAAGGGGAGGAATGATAAAACTCTTTAGGGTGATAACTAGCATTCCTTTTCTGGATATTACTGAGCCCCGTTTGTACTGAATTTCAATTCTCATCAGTGCTGGAAGTAACAATAAGAAAGAATTGCAGGTTAGAAATGTAATTTTAAGCAGCAGATCAGATTGTTTAGCAAACCCAGGCTCCGTTTCTGATAAAAATGGAAGTGTCATTCATTGCTGCATTTCGCACACTGTCCTTAGGCTGCTTACTCCCACTCATGCCAGCTGCCAGATCTTTTCCAACCCCCATTCAGTGTCTGATGTAGGTTTTTACATCAAATGGTGGTAGAATGGAATATACCTTATGTGGACCTTAATCTGATTCAGGGGACTGATATCTGTTAACACAAAGGGACACCACCTGAACTTGTGGAGTCTGAAATATTCCCTACAACATGAGGAAAGAATAATGGCGTGATCATGATGTAACTCGCAAGGGATTCTCTAACATAAATTCAGAAAGGAACTAATGTAGAAACACATTAGAGACAGAAATAAATTCTTTAAATCCATGTTTCTGAACAGGTATTACAAGGAGAGGTGACGGTTGGATGGAGAGATTGTATAGTAGATGCAACAGAAACAAGATAAGCCCTGACACATTCTGTATGAGACAAAGCTATCACAGAGCAACAGAAACAGAGAGAGGAAAAGAAGAAATCCAGGCCACTGTATTCAGACAAAAACATAGATCCACAATTGAACCAGAAGTCAGAGAAGAAAATGTGTTTTAAAAGGTTTTGCATATATATATATATAAAGTATTAATCCCACAGTTTAAGAAGAGTAAGAGGTGATCTAGTGTTGATTGTATATTGCCTGTTAATTGATGTATTGTCAGTAGTGCTAGAAGGAGATCCTTTTACCTCTTTGCACTAGCCCAGAAAAGAATAGCAATGCTCCATCAGCAGCTCTTAGTCTTTCCACTGGGTATTTGCATTTTATATACAAACAAAGAGGGCAACCTACAACTTGAAATTAATTATTGTAACTGGGAAGAAGTCAGTGTTATTTGGCATGCTAATATATAAAGTGAGCTCATTAGATACATTTCTGTATGCTTTTTCCTGAAGAATAATTTCTGTGGTACAGTTTTATTATTTGTTACGCTTACCACAATTCTCTAGAGAGTCCTTTGGCTTCAAGTCTCAGAGGCACTGTTGATGTTACAGTCATGCTGCACCTGTTCTACACATTAAAGCGTCAGCGGACTTGACTCAATCTAACAACCAAGTACTTTTCATAAACGCTGAACAGAGAAAAGAGCTTTTCAGGAAGTTATAGCTATGATTTACCTCAGCAGGGGTTTAGAAACCTTTTTAATAGTATTTTCTTAAAGTTATAATGATTAAGGATGTAAACCAATATTTTCAATTCAATTTCTTTCCTAGTAAATTGACTTCTGCATAAAACCAATATCCGTGCTGCTTATTTTCCTAATCCAAGTGATTTTTAACAGAACTAAAAATAATCTTTCTTTTTTAATGTGAAGAATTTTGTATTATTCTCATCAGTATTATCCTCATCTTTACTAAATTGAATTTACAGTATAGCAGAACAACACAAAACTCATCTATGTTAGTAGTAGCATCAGAAGACAAAAAAAATCTAGCCAGATTTACAGGGTTTGTCTGCTTTGATAAGTGAGCTATGGGCATTTTCTTTTACGACACAGAATTGTTACCATGTCCCTTGGGGTTACTTAGTGCACCACAGTGTGCTGCTGCTGCTATAGAAATGCTAAATACATATTTATAAAAATGTAATAAAACTTCATTTACCATCCTCATAAATATCATTATATACACTTGATGGATTTGGAGTGTCCAGATCCAGAACTGTGATTATGGTTCATCTTTAGTTATTGGAGTGCTCTAACCAAACTAACAGAACCTGAGACCAGGCAGGACAGGATCAGTGGCAACCCGAAGGAAAGAGATTATGCTAGGAAGACATAAAGAGGAGAGCAGAAAGTCTGATCTGCAGTCTTTATAAGCTGAGTGTCCAGACCCTAAGGTTCTGTAGGTATTTTAGAGGAATATTTTGTTCTATGTTTAAAAAGCACTGTGATACTTTTTTTTTCCAGGCAATACATAATCTGATTCAAAACCTCCCAAAATGCAGCAATTTCTCTCCTTATTCAGAAATCTAACCTGTATAAGAATAATATCCACTGGACTTTCTAAAGCTGGTTGTTATGAACTGTTTTGTTGAATAATTTTACTAAACTGATTCCTTTTGTTTTTCACAAGATCTTTGCACAGAATTTGCTGAAGTGCTTGATAGATAGCTTCTTTAGTTGGTAGTCTGCATTAATATAGGGCTAGGTCTTTTAAAACATGATGTAGTAAAAACTAAATGACAGTTTGTGAAGAGAATGCTAGGGCCTGAAGAAAGATGGTCTAGGGAGGATTTTCAATCATTGAAGAGAAGGGATAGTTGTTTAGGCCCTGACCACAAGGCCTCCTGCCTCCCAGGGGTCCCACCAGTGCACTCTGCTTGCTCTCTGAAATGCCAGTACACCAATGCAAGCACCCAAGGGTGCTGAGGGAGCTGGCAGAGGTCATTGCTAAGCCACTCTCCATCATCTTTGGTAAGTCATGGGCAACAGGAGAGGTGCCTAAGGACTGGAGGATAGCAAATGTCACTCCAGTCTACAAGGGCAAGAAGGAGGACCCGGGTAACTATAGACCGGTCAGCCTCACCTCCATCCCTGGAAAGGTGATGGAACATCTTGTTCTTGGCACTATCTCTAGGCATATCAAGGATGAGGGGGTCATTAAGATCAGTCAACATGGCTTTACCAAGGGTAAGTCATGTTTGACCAACCTTATAGCCTTCTATGAGGAAATAACTAGGTGGAT
>VZRW01007751.1:1214905-1486719 GCA_013398125.1 Aegotheles bennettii | reverse complement strand
AAAGGGTGAAGGTCAGGACGATGGAGCCAAGCTTTTTACAGTGACGTCCAATGATAGGACAAGGGGCAATGGATGCAAACTGGAGCATAGGAGGTTCCATGTGAATATCAGGAGAAACTTTTTCACTGTGAGAGTGACAGAGCACTGGAACAGGCTGCCCAGAGAGGTTGTGGAGTCTCCTTCACTGGAGACATTCAAAACCCGCCTGGATGCATTCCTGTGTGATGTACTCTAGGTGACCCTGCTCTGGCAGGGGGGTTGGACTAGATGATCTTTCGAGGTCCCTTCCAACCCCTAGGATTCTGTGATTCTGTGAAGGTGTTCTTTTTTTCCCCTCTCGCTTTCTAATGTTGTAGGCCTTGTCACCTTCAAAAAAAACATACTAAGTAATATATAACATTCACTTTCTTCATTAGAACTATGAAAGATTTAGTATCAGGATGTGAGTGAGGAAAAAGGGTTTTAACAGAAATGCACTATTTTTCTTTTGTATTTTTCACCTTTCAGCTATATCCTGTTATCTAGGCTTATGTCTTTTCTAATGGTAAAAAGGAAATAAAAAGGAAGAAAAGAGTGAAGGCATCATATAAGAAGCATGTCCTTGCGCTCAAATCAGAGTACATGATAAGAGAAGCAAGCTGTAGCAGCCAAGGCTAGATGTCAAATGGCACAAAATGTCCAGCACCTCCCAGCGTTTTCCAATATAGAGTTCCCACTCCCAAACTGTCTTTTCCAAACAACTTCCCTGATCTTATGCTCTGACATTTCTTTTGGTTTTCGCAGCATTTCCTACCATTCTCAGCTGCTTCCCACCTGAAGGAAAGGTATCCATTTCTTCCAGTTGAGTTTAGTTTGAAGCTGTCTGGAGCTTTGTGAAGAAATGTATGAAGCAGTTGAAAGATATTTAATTGGTGATTAGAATATATAAATGCATTAATTATCAAATTAGGTCTGTAAAGGTTATTTTAATATTGAAGAATATTTACCATTTCAGAGTATCAAAACGAGGTTATAGACAAAAGATTTGATGCAGTCAGTTGCAGAAAGGATGGGAACCTTAAGTGTACTCTGGCATGTGTGAGATTTTTTTTTTATGATTCCTGCAATTCAGTAAAAACATGTAATCACTTTGGCAGTTGCAATTTAAGTGAAGTCATGCATAGCAAGAATAGAAACTAAATTCTTCAAAGCTGTAAGACCTTAGAGTTCATGTCAATACTTTTAATCTCTCCTTTCTTAATACAAGCAGTGTAACCATATAGTTGGAAGTCAAATCTGCTACACTTAGGTGCTTTTTACAAGAGTTTTTATAGCAGCTGTCAGCATAGGTAATTATATGTATATCCTGAAAACATGGTACTGCAGATCTGTTTGTTGGCTAAAGTAATTATGTGAGTTCTTTTTATTAATATTATTTTACTGGCTGTGTACTTTCAAGTGGTGTTCTACTTATAATGCCTCTTACTTATTCTTTCTAAGATAGTAGCTATCTGACTCTGAGCTAAATGTCCCATTTTTCAAAAGTATTTGTATGGCATTAATTTCACAGATGCATGAAATAAGAATTCACATACACATTTGGAAACTAACTCCTGTTTTTATAAGACTTTGTCTAAATGTTTCAATTTTCTCTATTTAATCCTTCAAAGAGAGGCTAAATTATTCCTACATATTTGTCCAGTTGTTGTATAATAATTTTAGTCATTGAAAATACTTGGGTCTGTCTGCCGCTTATGAAGAGTGCCTGAATGAATATAGCAAAAGTGCATTATGCATTCCAACGCATATAGACAGGTCCGCCTGTTTATATGCACACCTTAATGGACGCTCTCTAGTGTAAGACAGAAGCACCATAATGACCTAGCCAGTCGTTTATTTTATTTACAATGCTCCTAAAGGGACTGCTGAACTTGCTGGGTTTATTTTCCCTAGAAACACTTGTATTTCTTGCTTAGCTTCAAAGAGATCACCAAATGGCCTCCAAATGTTGTTATTTGGCCAAGTGCTGATCTCCTATATTATCAGTCAAGTGCATGTTCTTTCATTATTTTTCATTTGTAGTGGCCCTCCGTATGTGTATTATGACTTTTTTTTTTTGTAATGTTAATATGTAATAATTTTTTTGGGCAAAAAATATGTTTTATTCCTTGAAGTACTGTACAGGTTAATTGAACTGTAGAGTTCTACAATCTCATCTAATATCTAAAAAATCTGTATTTTCTTAGAGTTTTCTTTCTTGCCTCACTGCTTTAAGCAGAGCTGGTGGAAACATGAATCCCTTAAACTGCACATTAATGAATCATTGTTTAACATGTTAAGTGTTTCCTTAAGTCTTCTTATTTGCGTAAAGTGCCATTCTTTATATGTAAAGTTTATATAATTTAAAATAAACATCTATTCTTATATATTTCATAATAATATTGATCAGTCATGTGAAGACTGAAAACGCTTTACTCATGTAGGTACTTCTTCACTTTTTCAAAACTGTTTGTTAGCCTTTGATAAATTACATCAGAAAACTGGCAAGTAATTGATTTGGCATCACACTGCAGACTAGAATTTATTTGTGAACTGTTCCTTTTGGCTGATGTAGTCTCTAAAAATTTAATCTTTTCATTGTACTGGAGAGTGGAATCATTCTAAACTAGGGGAATAATGAATAATTCTGCTCTGGTGGGAATGTCTTGCTTTTATAAGAATAGAATGTTTTCAGGGAATTGTTACTTTCTGAAAAGGAAAGAGAAGGAAGAACTGCTGACCACATTAAGTGATCTGAATCCACCTGTGTGCATTTCTAAACAACACTGGCTAAGGCCTCTTGTAATTTTTGATGGGTTCAATGTATTAGCTTCCTGAGGTGAGTGTCTCAGACTGTGATCACTTATGTTAATGTTTTGTTGATCACTTGCGGCCTGGCATATATGCAAATGTAGTACTAAGTATATTCAGAAAATTATTAAATAGATTGGAAGTTATTGGTTCCATTCATAACAGGATTAGATGAATACATTTGTTTAAATAAAACAGAATTTTCATGCATATGATAGTTATATGGGTAGGGCACACAGATCTCTCTAATGTGCAAATACCCATTGTCTCTTAAGTTCAATGTCTATGATCTGGAAATCATACTGGAACATTTTCTTACATGTGTACAAGCGTTATAGTGTAGCACATGGTGGATTTCACAGTTTGCTGTGAGCCTTGGTGGTTTAACATTAATGCCACAATTAAACCACCAAAGAGTCTAGCCAGGGATATAAGAGGTCACCATCTCCAGCTGCCAAAGATCTGTGTAATATTCCTAAGCAGGCAGGAAGGAACTGTCAGTGGTGTGGTTTAGGGGCTTTTTTCTATCTTTTGTTTTGTTTCAATCAAGCCCCTTTCCAAAAGCAAGTTAAATCAGTTCACTTTCAAAGTGAATGCTGAAGCAAACTTCCATTGCAGCTAGTGCACTTACAGTGTCAGAATGGCTATAATGGACCTGCCTGCATAATAGACATGCTATATATCTTTGGGAGGAAATGTGTCAACTGTAGCACACACATGTTGACCCTTCTTGACACGTTACACGTGATGACATCTGTTGACACTTAAAGTATTGTTAACAGCAGAGATCAGAAAGACATGGCATGTGAAGGCAGTTGTGTCTGCCAGCAACTCAGATTGTTACATGGCAGGCTTGGGAACCTCTACTAGACTTTGTAGGGTGTCAAAATATAGGTAATTTGACAAGGCTGACTGAAGAGTTTGTGGGTAGAGACTGAAGGATTTTTGACTGCTGAATTAAGGGCACATGTTGTACAGTGAGTACTTCAAAACTATGGACTTGCAGCAAAGCTGTCTACTGTAATGTGTGATGTGCATCCTTTTGTTCTCAGGCAACCATTCAGACTTCTGTTAACTCACTAGCTGGCACCTAGAACATTGTTATCAATAGATCTCAGTTATTGTACAACTTCAGTAAGCTGTCACTGTGATGGTGTATCACTATAAGCTTTCAGGCAATCCTAATATGTAAAATGTTAATATGGGAAAAAGTTGACAGAAAAGAAAACCTGACCCAAGCACTGCCTAATCTCTGTAACTGATTTCTATTAACTTATGTTGATAATGATGTGTATAACCCTAAAAGCAGGAGTATTCTACTAAAAATTGGTATTTAAAGTTCAGATTGCTTGGAAAGCTAAAAGCTGTAAGTGTTTCAGGAAACACACAGCCAAGGCGTTGGTTTCTATAGATTTTGTTTCAATGCTTGCCATTTAGAAGTTAAATCTAGATACCAAGATTCACAAATTAATATGTTAAAAGAAATGCTAAAAATCTGTATGGCCTTCTGCATATATGTCAGTATTCATGTTAAAGTTTCTTTCTTAAGTTTAACTCTAGTATTTAAATCCGTAGAGACAGCATTGTTATGAAATATCATTCTTTCCTATGTAGCAAACATTGGAGCTATGACCTTTTGTCAGTGTTTTCCCAAGAAAACCATGACATAATTTCTGCAGCTTAGTAGTCATTCCAGGACTTTTGTAAACTAAGTACAGAATATTTTCTTCCTACATGTATTCATGTAACTTTTCTCTGTTATTTGGCACTTTACCTTGACTTTCCTGTCTTTCATATTACTGTTGGCTTTTAATATTAGAATAACTTTTGCTAATATTTGTACAGATATGTTTTGCAGAAATGCAGTCCTATCTAAACCACAGGAAAATTACATTGCTTTATTTGTGGACCTTCTCTTGAACAGATCAGGGTAGCTTTACATTATGAAATGGATCAGGAAAATGCAGTCCCTCTGTTTTATTCATTTTTATGTGTGATCATACTACAGCTGTATGTTTGCCAGTGCCTTCCGAATGCATAAGATACATTGTAGGAATGGCGTTTTCTTAATGATATGCATTTTTGTTATTTTTTTTCCTTTAATGGAAAATAACACTAGGTAGTGATTACAAAATAAAATAATGTAGATAAGTGCTCATTTTGAGCTTGTTCCATCTCATTTAAGTCCTTAGCATAACAGCCATGAGATTGTACTTTTGTTGTACTTCTTTTCACTGCTTAAAGCCCTGTAAATTAATTTTTAGTGTGGAAGTCAATTTTGAGAGCACTGACTGGGGAAGACAGATTAAGAAAGCAATTTCACAAATAATACTATGCAGCTTTCACTTAAAAGTAAAAGCAGCAATTTATAATCTTGCAGCTTCTCACCAACCTCCTATACACAAGCCTGTGATAATATTTCCATCAAAAAAATTCCTTTGCATTTTAGCCGTTAAAATTTTCCACAGGGTTAAATATTCACTTGCTAGGTTTTGGCCTAGAAGTTTCATTCTGGCATCAACAGGCCTTCATGGCCCTGACAGGCTGCTTGGGGGCCTCTCCCTGCACATGGCCCAAGAAGTGGCTTATGCTCAGCCGTGGCCACGCTGTGGGGGTGCTGCCTCAGCCTGGTTCTGCAGCTTTAGCTGGGTTTTCCTGGGTCCACCGAGACCACCTCCCTGCCTTGCCCTTCCCCTGAGGATCAGAACCCTTGATGGGGCCCATTTCTGGCAGCATCTTGCTGCACTGGCCCGAGCTGGTGACGCTGCAGGAGGGCCTTGCTGTCAGTAGAGGCCTGGCCACCTGGGCCGGTGGGTACCCCCAGAGAGCAGCTTCCCTTGCTGTTCCCCGATGGTCAGCGTGGGATGGGGCCCCTGGGGTGCCCAGGCACAGCGTCCCACCAGGCTGGCCCGGGCTATGAAGGCCTACTGGTGCCCTCAGGGCCCCGGCGTTTCACAGAACAGTACGTTCACAGGACGTAAGTCATTCCTCCATTTTTGTGAGATGTGGCAGTGACACAAACAGGCATTTTGAATGTTTAGACACTTTTCAATTATAATTAAAATAAACAAAATAAAAATTAGATTAAATTCCCAGCCAATCATAGCAAATAACCAGAGAGCTTGGCAACAATTTCCAGTCATCTTAGCCGAGAGAGGGAAGAAAAAAAAAAGTGCCTTCTGTTTCAAAATCTGGTGATCAGTTTAGAGCTGAACATGTGAAGAGGCACCAGAGTGCTCTGTCTGAAATTTGCTAGAGAAACTGTGGAGCCTTGATTGCTGAAAGCAGTTAAAAATTAATTTCGGGAGTATTCACAAATCAAGGTGATCTTAAATTAAAATGATTAATTGCTTCCCTTAAAATAGTTAATACAAACTTTTTAAGTTTTATGAGTTTTCTTCTTCTCCAGTTTGCTCTCTTAGTTCTTGCTTTAAGCATACCTTTAAGCTGTAGGTAAAAATGCGAGGTTTCCTGGGCAGAGCCTTTATGTGGGCTACCAACCAGGCACAGTTTCCTATGGCATCCAGGGAGAAGGCAGGTATTTGTCCTGTTGAGCTGTATATATGTTGCTGAACACCAAGGTTCTACTTGATTGACTTTTTAGCAAATGCAAGGTAAAATAATACAGAATATGCTATGAGAACAGGGTAAGATGAATAATAAATGGAAAGAAAAAAGACAAAAAATCACAACCATATAAACCTAATTTTATAGCTGGAGGAAAGAGTCAGGGGCAGAATGATTTGAGGAGGGGAGAACCCAATACATTCATTTGTTTTTTAGTCATTTGCCTTACCTTCAGAATTGATGCTTCATTTTAGGGCTTCGTATCCTTGGTATTTCTTTTCTCCATTTAGTACTAGGCAAACTCAAGTGCGTTATCCCTCATGGTTTAACCTGTCCCATAGCAAAACTACAGTTTTGACTGAATAATGTAGCTCAGATAATCCTTCATAGTTCAAATTTTGATTACATGTGTGTAAGAAAGGATATTGAATGACAAACATAGGAAGTGTAAACTTTTATAAGGTAATGGCAACACAGCAGTAGTACTGCAAGCTAATTTTTCCTAGAGGTATTGGGAAAAACAATTTCTGGTAGAAAAGGCAGTAAATTTTCAGTGTCCATGCAGCATGTTGATCATTCCAGCAACAGTTGGGATGATTGCAAAATGTATTTAATGGATTTTAAGGTTGTTGTTATTGTTAGTGGTATGCCTGAGGCCTGTGCATCTTAACCTTTAGAACTTCTTTGTACTCTGTGCTACATAAAAAAAAAAGGGAGAAAGTAATCTTTTCTGTACAAAACCCACAACTAGAGTAAAAAAATATATAGATGTAGAGAACAGACAGAAGGACAAGCAGAAAGGGGAAGGAAGAAAAACCAAGAAATAAAGAAAGAAAATGTCTCTTCACCACTTCTCTAAATGATATGATCATTTGACCCTTGCAAAATAAATTAAGATAACTAAGTTTATTCATTTTGGGCAGAATGACACACCTTTTTGGATCAAGAGCTCTGGCTTAACATATAATTATTATTCTTACTTGCCAGATCTCTCAAAATATTTGAGACTTCTGCAACTTTCTGTCACTTTCTGGCAGCTGCTTGCAATCTCTTGAACAGCTGTTGTTAGCTCAGGAATTTCTGGCTAATTTTCTTCTGAGATTGCAGTTGCAGCTTCAGCTGGTAATTGTGGATTGCAGGCCTCACCTGCCACCAACAGAAGCTTCTGTTCTCAGATTGTGTATTTCCTGACAGCAACTCAGTTTCCTTGTTTTTGTACAGAAGGGAAAATGCAGATTGGAGTTCACCAAGAGAACAATCAAGGTTATCACCAGCAAAAGCAGAAGGGACCATCAAGCAATGGAGCGATATCACTAGTTATCTTCCCCCAAAATTGAACCATTGTTTTCTCATAGACTTGGTTCGTTCTTCTCTTTTCTCTTTTCATCTAATTCTGCCAGCAATAGAGCTGGGGAGAACACATGAATGGGATAGAAGAGGGTAGTATGCATGACTTGTATTGACAAAGGTGTGGGTGCCAGTTTTGGAATTAGAATTTTGAAAACAGACTAAGAATCACCCTTTGATTTTTAAGGGAAACCCCTGGTGGTACTTTTGCTCTAGTTTTACTTTTCCTTGAATTGGCAAAACTGATCCCCTTAACACCTAACTGAAAATAAGCATAAAGAAATAGTGATATATTAATTACTTCAGATGATAATAGAAAATAATTCCTTGCCATTTATTGCCATTCCTTGCATAGTATTATCTTGGATGTGCAAGATAAAAAAAATATGTAGTTTTCATTGGTCCATATGAGCTAAAGAGTCTTGCTCAGAAGGTAAGACAGCAAGCTATAATCTGCAAGTCCTGACCCATGGTCAGGCTAGTGTCTCTTGCTAAACCATTGGAACTGCAGAAGCTTCTAGCCCAGGCTATAACTTTTAGCTTCCTGAATATTTAGAATTTTTCGATTTAGTACTTGCTTTAGCAGTTAGTTTATAAGTAGAGGTCATAGGCAATTTGACTGTGAAGGAACTGTGCAAGTTGGGTGTATCTGTGGCCATGTGACTCATAACTTCCAAAAGATCCCCTTTTGGCAGCAACAGGTGAAAAATTCCTGTGATACAAGCATGATAGGAAAACGGTGAATACAATGGGAGTTGTATCTGAAAGGACAGGATAGTTATGGTGCCCACTAACTTGGTGTGCATTTCTCTGTAGGCAGCTATTGCTAAAGACACACCAGTTTCCAGAACAGTTTTTAAGAGGTATGTTAATAGTACCTGCTAGTTAATGAGTGCAAGATAAGATTCTCTGGTTTGTGTAGGTGCCAAAATATTAGTATTAAATATTCTTGGAGTCTTATTTTCTGTGTAGTCAGCATCAGATTTCTCCATGATTTTGGATCTTGGTAAGTGGAAATGTAGGTGTTATGGTTTGAGGGCAAAATTGAGGCAAAATTTTATGGTATTAGTGCAAGGACCCAGAGAAGGGGGGTGACCCTTTGTGAAAAGGGGTCTGGGGCGGGGAAAGCTGAGGGATCCGTGTTCCCGCCCCCTTCCTGCCAAACGCTATAAAAGCCAGGAGATGAGACGGTTCCTTCCTGCTCTCCCCTTCTTTGCTTTGTCGGCACGCGGAGCCGTCCCGGGGAGAGGAAGAGCCAGCTCTGCCTTGGGCACCGGCTTGCCACGTGCTCTGCAGGATCCGAACCCACCGGGTGCTGGGTAGAGCTTTGCACCCTGCATCGGCTTTGCCATGAGGGACTTTTGAGAACTTACATTGGTATCATCAGAATCAGGTTTTTGTATATACTTTTATATCTTGTTCCTCTCCCTGCCTGTTACTTTCCCCTCACCATTTCATTAAATCTGCTACAGTTTTAATTTCCAACTGTTAAGTCTCTTTCCTCATTCCCCTTTTGTCTTCTCCCTGGAGGGTGAAGGGGAGTAAGAGAGAGCAAATTCTGTTCTCTGGGTTGTGGCTTGCCCTGACCGCTTAAACCAAGGCAGCAGGCAGAACTGAGTCCCAGTGAGTTTATAGTATGACTTCAGGAGTATTGCTTGTGCAAGAATCTGTAGGTTTTTTTATCTACCTACCATTAGGAAGCAGTGCTATTTTATCTATGTATTAAGTGTTAACACTTTAAGGTGCAGCTTGTAGTACATGTTTGCGATGAGAAATCTGGGAATTTCTTGTAAAGTTGTTCAGATGTTGTATGTGAGAGAATTTTAAAAGCCATGACTAATAAGCATGCTGTTCTGGGAGCTGGCACAAGAACCACCATTTTCCTTGCCAACAGAACACTGTCATGACTGTTTAGTACCCAGTTAAAACAATAATCTTCCAATATTTTGAGAGGGAGAGGAGTCATGTTGTGGGATGGAAATGTGAACAAATTTGACAGCAGACTGGTCAACAGGTTTTTTTACCACATAGACATGTTCCCTCACAAAATTTGTAATGGGTGCCATAAGTGGCATTTAAACATGTTTATAGTACGTTTAAAGAAAATTATAATATTTAACTTGGTTAAGCCCCTTCTAATTCTTAACTGGACCTACCCTCAAACTATTATGGAGCCACTGAGTTGTGAAAGATGGCTTAAACTGTGAAAATATTATCTGTGATGATTATATTGAATACACAGAGCACACAGAGCACTGGACGTATTGATGCCCTCTTCTTCCCAGTTTATGAAGCTGACTTTTAAAAGAACTTTTTAAGAATCAATAAATCTACATATCTGTGAAACTGAGAATATGGCAGCTGGAGTTAATACATTAAGAGTGCTTTTGATGTTTCTACCTTTATTCTACTTGGTCTGGAAAAATTCTCTCAAACTGTGAGGAAGACTAAGAAATTATTAAAGCCATTATCTTTCTCCTTTGAGACTTTATATATTTAATGGACTGTTTTTCTTTGCTGATACATAGAAGTGTATGGGTTTATTTATTTATTTATTTATTTTACTTCCAGTCACAAAAGTTTCTTCATGTCTTTCTTGTTCAGAAGATGATATTCACTTTCCTTCCCCTGCCCCCTCAAGCCCCCATGGCCTTACCTGTGCAATTTTGTAAACTGCAGTAGTGTTAGTGGGATTAAGCTGTTGGAGTGAATTCCTGCTGTCATCGTGGAAGTCAGGCAAAATTCCCTTTTAAGTATTAATTATTTTATAAAGTTGGTTGAAGACCAGTAATGTCTACCCTTCTAAACATTGTCTTTCTCAAATATTTGTTGAAAAATCAGGAGAAAATTTACAAAACACAAAGCAAAGCGTGTAGCAGTTGCTAGAAATTTGTCTCATTGTTTGCTATTGACAGGGACAGGCTGTATCAAAAGAATTGTTGAGACTATTGTTCTTATTATTTGTCCTTAGTCATCATAATTATTACAGCTGTCAAGAATGAAACATTTTTGTATTGTGTACAAAGTCTGTGCTTGTCAACTCAACAATCTGTCAGTAAATGGAAAACAAAGTGTTGAGATGGGATGGTGCCACACAACGGTACAAGAGTGAGCAGGATACTGACCGCCTTCTGGAAGTTTTGCACTGAAGCTCAATAATGGTTGATGCATGGGTGAGTTTGACTCTGGTTGCTACATAGATAAAACTTGCTTTATAGAGAAAGAGAGGTTTTGCATGTAACTGAGTAAGAGTGAAAAGTAAATCAGAATTCTTTTACATTGATTAGGAGTGTCACTATCAATTTTATCAGGTTTGGAGAGATGGGAATGAACTTGTCTATGCAGATTAATCAGTGGAATAACTTCTCGGGCGGGAGATAAATTAAAATAAATTACTTGCCTGCATGAGAAAAAAAGTCTGAGACTAGTCTGGTATCTTAAGTGTCTCGCTCAAACGCTAGTACCTGATGAACATTTGGAGCTTTCCTCTTTTCTGTATGCAAACAAATGAAAAAAAAAATGCCAAGGTTGCATGCCTCCAGGATGGAGAGAGGACAGGAAGAAGAGAACAAAAAATTAAGTCTAAACTTTTAGTAAAGAAGCAGACAGCCACAGGTTATTGGTAAAGAAAAACCACAAAAATGGGAAAAAAATTTATAGTATATTTGGCAGGCAAACAACATTTATTTAAAGACAGATTTTTCATTTTCTGAGATTTAGATCTTAAAATTGGCAGACGTTACACTGAAGATTGCTTTTTCTTAACATTTTGAAAAGCAATCTTTGGAGCTATAGTCTTTTTGGCATTCACAGCGGATAGCAAGTAGGTGATACAGTATGAAGAAAAGTCTGCGAAGTACATACAAATGAATGTATAGTACTTAAAAAAGCTTTTCCTGAAGGAACAGCTACTTGCATAGAAACAAAATTATCCAAGGAAACATTTCCTTGCAACAAAATGTGGTAACACACAGTGAAAATAGACCTTAGCATGACAGCAGACCTTCTAAGCAAATCAGTATTCTGAGCATTAACTTCAAAGCAGGTAGCTAGTAAAATTATATACACGTGCATAGCTATTTATATAATTTTTTGTCATGATCATAATGAATTATTGAAGAGATATTGTAGAAGAGATGGAGAGGGGTGAAATGGTGGTTTGTTAAAATAAATAAAATACACTTTATTCATTTTTAAAGCTAATAATTTGAGTGAAGAACTGAAGTTCTAAAGTTGTTGCAACTATAACAAGTTGGGATAGTGATGGGAGAATAAGGGATGAGCATTAGACTGTGATGAAAGCTTTGTCACCAAAGAGTCTCTTGATTATAAAATATATAAAAATAAAGACAATTTGGGGATGTTTTACTCATCTATTTTTCAAAGGTTTTTAATATTATCTGATGAATACAGACTATCTCTTGATGAACTCTATCCATTTCTGTCTCTTTGCATCATTTAGATGACTCAGAGAAAGTAAAAAAAGCAAACGTGGGTGATGGAGTTTCCGTATTAGTTTCTATATCTGTGCCTTATTCAGAAATGAGACACGGCAAAGTGTTTTCAGATTTTCTTGTGGATATTAGGTTTCTAAGAAATTGACAACCAGGTAAAAGCTGGAGTCAGCTTTTAGGTGCCTGGTTCATATTGGGGATTAGCCTTTACATAGTAATTTCTAGGTTAAGACAGCCTGACGATGGCAGCAAACTGCTGCAGCATCCTGACATACTTCACTGATTCTCTTCTTGACTTCTTTTTTTTCCTTTCTGAAATTGTATTGACTACAGTTTTCCAGGATCACTGTTGTCAAATCGGTTACGAAATATAAAACTCAGTCAGTCTTCCTTTATTTAGTAAAAACAAACAATTGTTTGCAGCAATAAAGATTTTAGCTCTATTGAGGAAGGAGGAAATCTTCATTACTGCTTTCAAAGTTCAGAAAGTACAATATCAGACACAAATTTCTTTTTGCAAGACAAGTGATTAAATGCCTTCCTATGTTTTAAAGTCTTGATATCATATAGATGTTATATGCCTGTAAGATTAGATAAAATTCTAAATTAAAACACTACAGTCAGGCTTGTGGAATCAAGTACTAAAATAGAATGAGCTCTCTTGTGCTATTGAAGTGTTACTCCTACTCCTACAGAGAACTTTCGTAAACTTCTGTAGCGAAGAGAGAGTGCCACCTGCATATAACAAAGTATTGCATCTGGTTTTTCACCCATACGTAAGTACAGAAAAGAAAGTTGATCAAATGATGGTATTTGAAGTTAGTTATATCATTACTGACATGAAAAGAGAAAATGCAGAAAACAGTCTCAATTTATTTGCCCCAGGGACCGATGTAGATCTGCCAGGTAAGAAGTGTAATTGTACAACAGATTTATTCTGTTCAGTATTCTATCAAATGTGAAGTGGTCATGACCCTGAATACATGTATCTCAGATAATTGAATGTCTGTGTTCTTTTCCTTAAACCTATCTTCCTTTTTTAAAAATAATGAAAGGTTCAAGGTGTGAAATTTGCAATGTTTTTTTGTGGGGAAAAAAGTAAAAGGCTGACATAATAAAGGCTTGGTGTGATGACTAGGCAGAAAAGGACTAAATTTTTAAGTATGCATGAGCCTAAAAACAGAGACCCTTTTACAGTGAAAAAATACAGTAAATTCTTTCTCATGGAGTGTTTAGTCTTTACTGTTCATCCAGAATGAAAGGAGTGTAACACATGAAAAACCCCAAATATTTTGATTCTTAATTACTGTATGATACACACTTTAACATAACAAAATTGTTATTCTGCTCATTATAACTGCTCATTTTACCAGTAAGAGAGAAAGACATAAATAGTTATGGCATATGGCCAGTCTATATCAGAGCAAAATCGTTATGCCACTCTAGTAAATGAAAAAGTTTTCCTACTTTGCAGGTCTGTACAAGTGTTTGAATATCTATCACTCTTCAGTTATGCATTTTCTCAGTGCTAGATTCTTAGATGTTTTTAACAGCAGTTTTCCTTGATGTGCATACAGAATAGTAATGCTGACATGAAAACTCAGTTTTTCTCAAAAAAATAATCTTAAGAGAGAGTTTAAGATACTATATTTTACCATTTTTTGTCCAGGACTGCATTAATAATAATAATGCATTTTGGGAAAGGAAAGAAACATATGTAAAACAAAAACACTGCTTGAATAGAGGTAGTGTAGCTTTTCAAAGTACATGAGACTGCAAACCTTTATACTTACGGAAACACAGAGGTTGTTCTATATGTATATGTTTATTTACTGGTATGGAACTCAAGTAGTGTCACAATCAGTCAGGAACATGTCTTTCAACTCCTTGTTTTCCTAAGGCCATAATTCACCATCAGATTTTGTGTGAGTGTAAAAGCATGTCTGTCTGTGAAATTGCAATAATTTATAGTCTCCAATATGTTACTGGCATTGTGTATGATAAATACAACCTATCTTAAGGCCTCAGGGATGCATGCAGGCTGCTAAAAGAGGTTGAATAAATTACAGAATATTGGTTCTGGTAATCTGTGTTGACCATCTAAACAAGCAGCAAGAAGGGAGGGAAGCTCCCTATGGATATATAAGGCCAGTCTAATTACTTTTTTTTTGGCTAGTGCAAAGATTTACAGTCCTGATAGGTTGGTGCTTTTGTGGTTAATGAAGTTTGGAGGTGATTTTTCTTAGTATTCAAAATGCTAATTCTTCTAGCTTTCCAGAGTGTCTTCTGTGGGGTGAGCCAAAGTGATAGTAAAGAACATAGAAAACTACTAATAGTCATAAGTGAAAGAATTACTATGCCATGAACTAAATGTAGGTGCATAGATTCTATTCCTACACAGACAGGAGGAACTCCTACTGCAGCATTAGGTGAACATACAAAAGGCAGGCTTCACAAATTTTCTCCCATGTGAGGTTTTTTTATTGCTTGTGATGAAATTATTCAAATGCATAATTTTCTACAACAGTAGAAGTAAAAAGCCCCTCAAATTATAATACACAAATAATTGTTACCTGTGGTAATTTTCAATAATAAATTTCCAAAATTTAGTATCCAAAAATAAGTATCTGAGTCCAATGTTTTAATGTTCTAATTCTATTATGGAATATAGAGATAACAGATAGTGATCTTCTTTGCTGGCTACTGGTTTTCCAAAGCAAAAACTCCTGTGGCAATGATGTCTTACAGTAATTTTATTTCTATTATACCATGTGATATAATGAAAACGCAATAATAGTGGTTGATGAATGTTTTTTATGTTGAGAGTACAGGTTGCTTAGTGTACCATTGTTGCAAATCTTCATTTTAATTGTCAGACTTAAATGCTTCCACCATAGGGAAAATAGATTATCCACAGTTCACTATTTTTTCTAACATCATTTTATAAGTAAGCTAATTGTCAGTGAATATTAGTGAAATATGAATGAAATTATATGACTATTTCCCCTAGCAATTTATACTTTTTAATGAAAGTATAGGTGTGTTTTGTCAAATACCTTCTTTGAAGCCTTGTGTGCCACCTTACATAGTCAATATTTATCAGTCTCATTGATACAAATCTTTAATTTTAAATTTAGTGAACTTTAATGTTGTGTCTTGGTTCTTTTTTAGGTTTAGGAAAAAAAGGATGAATGTTTAATTGTCTTTATTGTATCTTTATTAAATTGGTGGTTCACTGTAATAGCATATCTTAAGAACAAGGAAATGAATTTATGAAATGTCAATACAATGTGCATAGAAAAAGGCAATATATAGAAAAATATTGATGCATTCACATACATTTCCTAGAGTATGGAATATGTAATGAATTAAATTTTTCAGAAGTGCTCAGAAGATTCAATTACTGGATTTCTTAAAAATATCAAGCTTTAGTTTTAGCAAATTCAAGCAACAATAGCTTGCTAATGCAGGAACATTTACAATGTTGAGACTAATTTAGAATTATAAAATCATAGACCTTCAAGGTCATCCAGTCCAACCGCCTGCCTACATCACCACTAAACCATGCTGCATTTGACCCATCTGATTTTGTTGCTGTGTATCATAGTCTGCCTGGGAGAAAACAGAAAGCTAGAATGAGAGGCCCTGTTTTGTCAGACTAAACTTTGACAGTAGTTGATTTATTAAAAAGAATTTCATTTTCAGGGATTGGAAAAAATTGAACTTCAGTGCAAGATATACCAATAATTCAGTTACATTTGATAGCTCTGGTCATTTAGTTTCCATGGTACAGTATCCTTCATAGTGATTAGAATTTATAATTTGCAACACACTTGTATGAACTACATGAAGTTTGTTATGGCTTTTGGCTACCCTTCTGCTATTTTAGCTTGTTAGGAAATTAATGAGTTTGATAGCTTCTCTCCAGCTGAAGCAGAGAAACTTGCTGAAGTTTCTCTTGCTGAAGCAGAGAAACTGATGTGAGGTTGGTTTGTAGCAACAATCTGAAAACAGAAGACTGAATTTCTTCTTGAACCTAGTAATTTGGTCTCTCAAGACTAGTTGGTTTTATAGCAAAAACCACTGTTCACAGGGCAATAAACTTGTGAAAACGTATGGTAAACTGTAATTTAACTTGATCTTCAGAGATCCTTACATTTGTAGCTTCTGTCATCCTCTATTGCATTAGTAGCAGTTACCAAAATCTGATTCTTCTCATTTTGTTTTTACATTGTTGTATTCATATTCAGAGTGATTGGATTGTAGAACTAAGGCCAGTAGTTCTGTGTTCTGTCTGCATCTCGAGTATTTCTGTATCGTGACAAGAGGAAAAATTACCCGTGTATTATTTTTATTAAGGACAAATATAAGGACTGTTTTTTGTCTTCTGCTAAATCAATGTTTGTTGAGTAAGAAAGGATAGGTTATTTTATTTCCACAGCAATAGGAAAGTATACACGCTTAAAATACGTATTGTGTAAGTTGTGTTACATGCGTAGCATGTTATAGTACATACTGTGTATGTCATAATTCCTATTACTGACTGTCTAGTACCTATTTGGAAATCTGTAAGTTCAGTTTCTAAATTTTTGGGCTCCTCATCTGCTTGCCTTAAACGATTTGCTAGGTTGCTGACTTTGTCAGCGGTGCTTAAATTTATCTTGACTCAGTAACCATTTTCCTAGTCAATAACATTTGCATGCACAGTGCAGCAGTTTGTAAGTGCATATCTGTACACCCATGAAAATGTTCACATCTTTAATGGACAATTAATGAAATCCTACTGCCTTGTTAAATAGCACATAGTGGCCAAAAGTGGTTCAAGTCATGACTGTAAGTTCTAACCCTGTGAAAAGGATTGGAAGTGTTTGGCTGGAAAAAAGAACGTATATTTCAGTATTTTATTTTTATTACACTATGTTTATTTCACTGTTTATTTTTTTGTACTATAGTACAATTGGAGGTTTTATAACTGGAATATATAATTTTAATATTTTTTTACCTGTAAAATTCAGAAGATGCTGACAGGTTTTTCTGCAAATCCTCTGAGCAATTTGAAGAGGCCAGAAATTAAGCTGATTTCATTTTGATCTAAATTTCTGTGGTAATTTCCTAAATACAAACATTAATATTTCAAAAAGTTATCAGTGTATAAAAACAGAGATACTAAAACCAATTGTTTTGCAACTGGAACAACAATAGATTCTATTAAAAACTTTATACAGTAAGTGAAATTTTAGTTTTCTTGATAAAAATATTTTTGGTGTTTCCTGGGTTGCTGCCCTGCACAATTAGTCGATATATTTAGGAACTATGATAAATGTGTAAGGGTAATTAAGAATTGCTCAAAAACAGCATACCTGTTGAAAAACATGGAACAAATATTTTTCCTTTGGACACACATAATAATATGTTATAGTGTTACAGAAACATACTTTTTCATCATAGGCTGGGATCTCTTACACGAGTGTTGTATTAAAATAAATTACCTGGTCAACTGTTTATTTCTGAGCTTACTGGAATCAGGCTATGAAGTACTGGGCCTAATGTATATGCCTTAAAACAGACCAGGTGGGGTCACCCTATTATTCAGATCACATTTTTACATTCAGAACAACTATGAAGGTGAGTAAGGTAAAGGCAATTCAGAGTTACCACAATATCTGCAAAAAACCTGCTTTATTCAGCAGAAAGATGTCTTTTACTAGAAAAGCAGCAGATAGTGGCTGAATAAATCACTCATATCAATGCATCCCTTATATTACCCATATTCATTCAGTCCAATACATTATGCATTCAAATCAGTGGAAGTTGTGTGGTTTAGATCCTGTGCACGGCATTGAAAAATTCACCTCTATGTATCTGTGTGTTTGTTAGCTTCAGTTATTCATCAGTTACTGAACACTACGGACGTTTTGAAATTACCCTATATCTCATTATTTTATCCACTGTTTTTTTGCAAAATACACTGAAAATTCAGGTTTGGTTTGAAAGCTCAAATGATATTATCTTGAATGAAATAACAAAATGCTTATTAAAAAGAACCGATTTGGTTTCAGACTTGTCGCTGTAATTTATAATTCTTCCTCCTCCTTCTTCTCATCCTTTTTGTCCTCCTCTACAAGCATCTTTTTCCCCCCAGCTATGTACTGTATTTTGTTTACAGTAGTATAAACATTTTCAGCCTGTGATTTCATTGCTGAAATAACTCACCTCTTTCATATCAACTCTTACCTAGGAGCCGTACAGCAGACTCATTGATGTAGGTTTTTTTCTGCATGGCAGCCCAGGCCAAGCTGTGGTTTCATTGCATGGTGCAACTTCACCTTTTTTGGTTGTCTATGGGATTAATTATAATCTATTCTTGTATTGCCTGTGCATGCCAATGTGCTTACCATAATGGTGTATACACTGAATGCAGTCTAAGCATTAAGTGCATGAGCTGGAATTAAAAAAACCTATAAAAATAGAAAGTTTGAGCAAATGTAAATTATGCTTATCAGTGTCTTTAGTTACGCTTTTATAGAATGAATAGGACATAATATGTATCAGGTCTATATATTTAAAATTTCCAGCATATTATGGTAGTGGCGTATATGGACTAGATAGACAATTGCAGTGTGGTCAAGATGTGGGAAAGAAAGTGTGTACGAACTATTCTGTTATGACAACAGCTGAATGATGCCATTAGTGTTCAGGAAGATATACCTTTCCCTGCTGTCAACTTTAGAGCAGCAGGTAACAGTGAAAAGACGTAAAATTATACATAATCATTTCTTAAAAGTCGGAATTTGGAAAAAATTTTGAAGTACAACAGTTGTTTTTTTTAATAGTATTAAATAGCCTGCAAAATGATTTAAGCTGCATTGATTTACAAGACACCACTAGAATGAATTTTCATATGAAGAACTGTAACACTGCTGTAATTTTCTTTTACAAATGACATTGTGACCATCCTAAGCTACCTGTTACTCATGTTCTTAAATATATTCAAATCTTTCATCAGTACAGTAGCAGGTATGATTTAATGCTAATTCTATTGTTTCCTGGTAAAATGATGAAAAAACACTTTTGAATGTGACTTGAAACTCTGAACACAATTTTTTAGTGCTGTCAAGTGCAAATTTTGAGTGTATGTGTTCAAAGGTTACATTTTGTGATTTTTGGGGTCAAAGTTAATTTACAAATTGCAAATTAATATTCAACTTGGTGAATAAACATTATTTATCCTATACATTTAACTTTGAGGGCCTGTGATATAAAATATTGTCAAGTTTGAGAAATGGTGATAGTAAACAGATACATATGAAGCTGAAATATGCTCTTAGTGTGTACTTTTAAACAGGTAACTGAAAATATGCAATATTTTCAAAACAATAAAAACCAGAAGTAATTTTCACAGCTGTTGTTATGCCACATAGTGTGCTGCCCTGAGAATGTTTATTAATTGACTTGAAACACGATTTTAATATTTTTTTTATATTATTCCTATAGTCGACATAATGACACTCTTTTTTTTCTTATAATGAAGGAAAGTTCTTTTAGGACCTTAAATGTGATCAAACATATATCTATATGGCAACCTGAAGTTCTTCCTCCTGGAACTGGTGCAAAATGGATTACACCAGTCCTTTTGACTTTCCAGTAGCTCAGTGTGTAAGCCTAACTACACATTTGTTTTTCCATGCACGGCAGCCAGGATGAAAAGGTGTTGGATGATACAGTGCAAGCCATTTTGAGATGGTGTTAGAAAAAAAGGGCCACTAGATATTCATTTTTAACATTATTATAATCCTGTTTTTACATTGATACAAAGTAGTTTTACATTGATACGAAGTCAGGCTCGTGACTGACAAGAGCAACTCCTTTAGGTGTTGGCAATGCCTCATTCCATTTGTTAATGGAGGTAAAGTGACTGCTAAGAAAGAAAGGCATAGTGTTATTGATCTACCTGAAGAAGGCTTTGCCTTTCCCATTTTGGAACTGATTTAGACTGTCACTCAGGCTTCAGGCTAGTTTTCTTGTCTGAAAAGCTGAACAAGGAGAGTTGAAGCATTTTTTTAATTTCTTCTTTCTTTGTTTAAACTTTTTCTATTCTTTTGCAAAGTAAATGTGGCTGATTGGTGAGTCTTTCACAGAATCAGCATTTTGCCTTAAGAATATGGTAAATTGCTCTTAAGACGGTCTTGGTAAATAATGAGCTGGAACTGCTGTGAGATGACAATTTCTAAGTAGGAAAATTCACTAGATTGCAGTTATGTGCATGTGGAAAGTAAGCCACAGTGAAGTAGTGTATGGATAAAAAAACTGTGTATGTATGTTTTACTTTAAAAAGGTATGTGCAGTAAAGACTCCAGGAGTCCAGGGAAAGAAAAAGAGAAACTGATAGAAAGGACTATCATAAGTGTCTATATACGTGCTGGGAGTGAATGTTACCTGGATTATGCCTGCAGTTGGTTTAAAGCAGAGGAATTTAAACAGATACACTGTGATGCTCAGGATACAGTCAAAGATCTCAGATGGTTACTCTAGGTAGTTGAAAGGTTTTTTACTTCAACTCACCTGTCTGTTATTCCTAGTAAAGTGGAACAAGTGTACAAACACAGACTTGCGCACAGACACTTATCTAAGAGATCAGTGGCTTGTAGGCCCTCTTCTACAGAAGGAGGAAATCTTAGAAATACCACGTGTAGGTGATTTTATTGACATACGCCCATGCAGGGACTAGAAGTGGTCCATACATCCCAGGCTAAAAAGTACTTACCAGTTTTTTAAAAGTCTGAGATTCACCATTCTCCCTAAAGAACGTATTCCAGTGTTGAACTATATTTTAATTTAAAAAGTTTTAGGCTTCTGATATACTTCTCACTAACTTGATCCATTTCCATTTGTTCAATTCAATGTCAACATGGAAAAGGGATTAGTATTCTTTTTGCAGCATCATATGACATGTTTGCATTTTCATGTTATCAATTATTTTCTGTTCTCTGGAGTAAACAGCCACAACAACTTACTACTGCTTGATACACTTCGATAAAGAATATTAAAGAACAATTATATTCAATAATAACAGATTAGAAGTAGTATAAAGGGGTCTTAATACGAAGTAGAAACGTGCAAGATAGTCAGCTTTAGTAACTAGGGTATGCAGTTTAACAGAAACTTTCTGTATTGCAGTTAGCATACTAGATATAACTGAAGTGGCTTATTAAATGTTGTAAAAAAGATAATATAATGTTAGTTGAAATAGTATACTGATGTTTTTCTCTTTAATATGTTAGCAGTCTCACACAAAACCCTTTGATTAAAAATGTGACCCCTGGCACATACGTTGTTCTTAGAATTGGCTTGTCATCAGGAAGATTGTTTAGTTAAGGTAATGTAATACTACAGGGTGTTTCAAAAAGATGAACCCAATTTCAGTTGAAGGTCCATTTCAAATGAGTTTATCTTTTTGAAACACCCTGTATTTTCAGTTGCCAGTGTTCTCAGCTTATGGTAAGCAATTGACAAATCTAATGCAAAATAAAATAATATACTCTTTCTACTTACCTATGTGGTTCTCAGCAAACCTTTTCAATCTTGGGTAGGATGAAGTTCTTAATGGTGTATTTTGCAAGAAAGTGCATGCTTTGTCTTCTGTAAACTACTGAAAGAACTTAGAAGTTAAGGAAGTTAACTCGGTCATTTACTTATGCCTGTTTTAGCCCTCAGTTCCTGGTTGTTTAACTGTTCTGCAGAAATCTTCCTTTAGCTCTTGTTTGTGAAAGTGAGTAATTAGAGAAGACACATGCTACAGGCAGTAGTGAATGTACACACACCCTGATTTTCTGTATATCCCAGCAATTAAATTTAAAAATGTAAAGAAAAGTTTCTTGCTATCACACTTGTATGTAATTTTGTGTTTGGGCTGAGGAAGGTTTTGATTTTGCTTGAGTTCTGTGGTAAATTGGCTTATGTTTTACTAGGGCAGTCTATGAAGAAGCATAATTTACTTCAAATTCAGGAAAAACTTAGAAAGATAAAAACTGGCAACATTATACTGAATTTTACAAGTTGTATTAATTCTTTAAGGACTAACAATGTTGCTTGACTCTGTCACATGGTGTATTGTCAGTTGCAAATAGCTCTGTAAAAATCAGTATATGCCAGGCAAAATGCCCGAGATGGATTGGCATCAGGAAAGTATACCTTTGTTCTGCAGTTGTGCCAACTTAATTTGGCTCTTAATTTTGTACGTGGGTGTGACAGAAATTAAAATTAAGAGCCTCTCTTTCTTTCCCACTGGAAGTTCTTCTCTATCTCAGTTTCTAAACGGAATTAATTTTGGATTAAAGAACTTGTCAAGTCATAGCATTTAAATATATCTTTAAATTTAAAACAAGTTAACATTCAAAGGAGATCAAAAACAGTTTTATGCCCCGTTCATGATCCAGAAAACTGAAAGAATCATAAGGAAAAACAGTGTCTCTGGCTCTTATTCTTAGAAAAATCTTTACTAAATGATGCTATTGTACCAATTTATTACTAATTGATCTGATTTTGCTGTTGCTTGTTTCTTCTGACAGTGGATTTTTATTTTTTTTTTGAAGGAAGATGAGGAAACCTGTTAATTTTTACCTCAGATTAGTCTAAAAGCATGTCAAGATTCTGCAGTATGCTTGGGAGATAACATAGAAGTACTTAGTTGTAGAAAGCATCTGCGGACCAGACAAGTCATGATGGTTTTTTTAATTAGGTTAGAAGTATAAGGGTAATATTCTAATGCCAGTTTGTCATCTGTCAGACTTTAAAGCGTAACAGAAGACATTGTGACAGAAATTAGGAAAGGGAAATAAGGACAGGCACTTGCATTGTTTCTGCTTTTTTTGAAAACCAGTTTCCTGGAGGTGCTTGAAATTTATAAGGTATAGGTTAAACAGTAGTCTAAGAAATCTTAGAAGATGTCTTTATTTCACATTCTTTGGCAGTTCATCTGTTATTTTGATCAGATTTATATTTTGCTTATTTGAACAAAGAGGATACTGATCATTGATGTAATTCAAAAACAGCTTAGTGTGTATTGAGCCTAAGGTCAGCAATGCATTTCGAAAGGAATGTGAAAGGTGCATATCAAAGGAAGAAGGGAGGCCACTCCACATGTAGAGAAGGCAGGAAATGGAGGTGGAAACAAAGGCAGTAAGATAGTAATCCAAAATAAATTCATCACATGCTGAATTTGAGGAGTTTTTGCGACTGGAAAGACAAATATGCTTTAATTCAGTAAGCAGAGAAGAGTCAGAATAGAGAATTAAAAAAAAAGGTACTTGCAAAGCCCCAAGGAGTTATGCAGGAATATTTATCTGAAGCTTTCTGAAGGAAGAGGAGGATAAAGTTATAGGTAATACGGAGTCCGGACAGGAGGAAGGTACAATAAAAAGAGAGAGACACAAGCACGGCCAGCATCTTAGCTGTGAGTATAAAAAAGAATCTCCAGGATTTGACACCGAAACATGTTAGGAGCAGAAAGTTCTCTGAGTGTGTATGTGTGCGTGCATAGGAGAAACAGCTAAGGATTTAGATGTAGGAGAGGATTAAAATGTGTCTTTCATCAACAGCGAGATAAGATACAGGAAATAGTTACAGCATCATCCTTGGCTGTCAGGTCATAATTGCAAAATATCTGGCCATGTCTGCAAAATTCAGTGGAAATGGGATTATTCCTCCTTCACACACTAGCTCCAGGTACGCAAAACCTCTTAGAAAATACCTATAACTGGGGATGTAATGATCCCATGGAGTTTTATGGATCCTAAGACTTGGGGCTGTGACAGCATATTACAGTGCACTTTGCTATGGCCAAAGTGGCTCTTCCCCTTGGCTTCACTAAAGTGTTGTTCTGATCCAGCTGGCTGCTCTTTCTTTTTGGGAAGGAAACCAACTTAACTCTTCCTGCCTACCCTGTAGTTGTAACTGAAAATGCTAGTAGCAAAAATTCCTTGGTGGCAGACCACATTGTGTCAAGGGAAAGTGAAATAATTTAGAAGACATTTGCCATCAAAAAAGTTACTGAGCTTATTGATGTTATGACTCAAAGAAAGGCCTAAATGGAGTCACTTACCATACCAAGGCATATTGCACTTAGAAGATCAGTAAACATATTGCAAGAAAATACTTTTTGTTTTACTGTGGGACTAACTTGGTTAATAAATGAAAACCATTTGAAGTAAGAAAAAACCTGTTACGCTCTCTAACACTGTGTGAGATGTTTAACACCTTTTATTCTTATTTAATATTGCTGATTTATTTTAATGATGAGGTTTGTTTCACTAGGTTGACACTTGATAGATATCCATGTTTATAATTTTGCTCTATGTTCATGCCTGTTTCAGTAGAGAAGGTTTTAATTGCTTATTCCCTTCTAAGCTGTAAAACTAAACCATAGTTGAACAGAAAGTATTCTGTGTGGAATGAACATTGCTTTTACTAAATGATACATCTTGCTTTTCCCTTAGTTTTGTATTTGTTCGATGTCACTGAAACACAGTTAGAAAGCCTAACCATGACCCCCTTAATTATTTTTTTTTGCTGTACTGTTAAAAATATATATTAAAGCAGTATAAACAGACACTTGTATCAGATTTGTGCCAAACTTATTTTTACTCCAAATGTAGAAAAATTTGGTTTGTTCTACAAATAAATTTGAGGGAATTTGGTATTACAGAGGAGCTTCCAGTAAAACAATAATGGTTTTTTTTAAAAAAAGACCTCTATAGACAGTTTTATGAACAAAGTAAATTTACATGCCCAAATAAATACATATTAATTGCATTCAAATACAATTTAAAGTAAGGAATCTTCAAATGATGAGATACTAAAGAGCTTCTAAATATTGGTGTGGTTTCTCTCAATGATTTATTAATTTCTGTTGATTAAATTTTAGCAGCCACTACTGGTATTTCTGTACATAATCATAATTTGATTTAAAAATTCACTTTAATGGACATTCCTTCTGATAGAAACTACACATTTTACTGTTTATTCATATAAATTAATAAAAAATGTCACGAGCAAAAAAAATTTAAAACTTCCTTATTTTTCATATTATCAGGTTGTCGTATTTCTTAGGCATATTACGTTCATAACAACTATTTTTTGTTCCATTTTTTTCAAGTTTATATTTTATTTAATTAATATTAAAAATTAAAATATATTTTATCTAATTTCAATAATGGATCTAGCTTTTCCCCTACTATTCAGAAGACAACTTTGTTTCCAAAAATTAGAATTGTAAATTAGGACAATTCTCTGAATTTCTGAAAGTTTCAGTAACTGCTTAAAGTTCCAAAGATGTAGCAGATGTGGTACGATATTAACATAAGTACTTTCCTGAAGATACAGTAGAAGTAGTTTTCTTTTGTGGTGGTTTGTGAAAGTTTTGCATAGAACTTTTTATCTTCAAAACATTTGACAAAGTGTAACTAGATTGCCATGTCTTAAAATTAACATCTTGGTATATAATTCTACATAAATAAAACCTGGCATCCGTAGTAGTCTTTGAAGACCTTGTCATTGAAAAAAAAAAAAAAAGGCAAAACTCATTAGGAGCAGACTGACATGACATGTGCCAAAAATGCAGGAGTCCACTTCCTTACACAGAAAGAATAGAGAACTGTAAATTACATGTTGGATAGTTATTTTAAGTACTGAATTGGGTCTGCACAACGTTTCCCATTACTGTGGGGAACATTTAATGTAAAATCATCCAGACAGATGTCACTATGATTGCAAAGCTGGTCTAAAGTCTGAAGGAATGTAGAATTTCTTGCTCTTATTTCTGTGTGGTCATAAAAGCAGCAGCTGATTGTGCTGTGACATAGATTGGAATATCCTGCCAAGGCTTTGATCTGAACCTGGAAATGGGCTTTCCAGCTCCTACTAAGAGGTGAAAAGATACAGGAAAAAAGACTCAAGATATTTTCAACTGTGTTGCAATTGCAGAATCCTGGAAATAGTCTATGAAGGCTTCTTCTGTGGGAAACCTCATATTAATATACTTGCAGAAACAAAAAATGTCATAAAACATAAAAATGCATACTATTTTTTTGCCCTCTCCAACTTGTTCTGTGACTATTCAAAGAATAATGACAGTAGAAACATTTCAAAAGCATTGGAAGCATTTCAAATGAACCAAAAATAAGTAAGAATAATAAGTGAATACACAAAATAAACTTGTGACAAAAGTAGTTATTTAAGAGTGAAATCCCATAGGACAAGCCATCTGACTTTAGTTTAAATTGGGAAATACATTATTAGTCCTGGAGACCCCAGCACACTACTCTCTGGAACTCTAAGAGCCGTAACACTTCTAGTTTTGGGAAACTTTCAAATTAGCCTCCTTTCTGCAGCAGCTGAGATTAGTGGCCATATTCTTCTCTCAGCTCAGATGTGAGCTACAGATGAAAACAAAAGATTCAAACTGAGTAGTGTGACCGAAATGTAATTTGGAAAGCTTAAATTCTTGTATAATCCATCCTGAGAGTATAAATAATGATTTCTTTAGTTTTAGTGACATGCCTTGAAGACAAAAATGTAACTTAAAATAAAAAAGGAATTGTTCTTGAAACTGATAAATTAGAAATTGACAGAGATGATATCTGAAATGAAGGATGCTTCAGGGATGTGACAAGCAGAAAAAAATAGCTCTGGTATTAGGTAAACAAAAGTCCCAAATCAGGATTGTGATCCACTGTGCTAAGTGTTTTGCAATTAAGATTAAGATGTATTATGCATTAGCTAATTTGTCAGATCCTGTAGGTTTTTGTAACGGTACAAAAGTACAGCTGCTAGCTGCAACCTTAGCTGACCTTATCTACAGTCACGACAAGTACTGAATAACTGTGGGAAGAAAGATAATGAAGCTCTCTATCCTAGCTGTAAATCTGTGCAATTCCATTAGCTTCAATGAATTTCAGCAGCTTTCACAGGAACCTAACCTGGAATTAAGGGTCCAAGCCTCTGTGTTGGTGCAGCATTGTCCATTCTGCTTTTGCTGTACTTCCTATGATTTCTGTTGATAGGGTGCATAGTGACTCAGTGTGTAGCCTACCTTATTTTGACAAAATCCTTTGCTCTCAATAACGCCGTGAAGAAAATGATCCTATTGAGTTCTCAGATTACACCCATTCTTTTTGTAGCTAAAGCTGTATTTGTAAAGTAAGAGGTGCTGTCTTCCGTCCTATATGTTAACATTTGGCTTCTCTTTCAGCCTGCTTTTGTAAATCCATTTTATTTGAACTATAACAGAAATGTTTCAGAACTTCAATATCTTTGCAAATAGTTTAAAAAAATATTTAAATATCATTTCCTGTAGCACTGAAGCTTGTTAAATTAGAAAGATATTGTACGTCAAGGAGAATTTTGCTGTATACATTCATGCTTCTAAAGACAGGAGAGGGCATGCTGTATTTAACTTGTTTGACCTGTAATGTATACAAGGAATGAAAAATTTGGCTGCATGTGTAATGACCTGGTAGCCCAGGTAATTTCCTTTATGCCTTAAATTAGATAACTGACATTCATAACGCCTAGAATCTTGCTTGTTGAGCAGTCTAGCATTATATTTCCAGAGCTACTGCTATGCTAACTGGTATTACATTCACATTTAGTGATTTATTTGACCTGGGAAGCCAAAGAACGTCTTTCCGAAAAGGATATTTTCTAGGGTTCCAAATGATCAAATTATCTACATTCTAGTTTTCCATTTTATCACAGTTGTGGTGAATACATGATTGTTTGCAATACATGATCATTTGCAATATATGTGTATATATATGTATATATGGTGGGACATTATGTATTTATAGTATATACATCAGCATATATTGGGACACGACTTTCACTTTGATCTGTGACTTCAACAGTGTTCTGTGGCTTCACCAACCTATTTTAAGAAACCTCACAAATAAATCACTAATACTCATGGAAGTTCTCTCCTTCCATAATAAACGTATATTTATAAAGTACCAGTTTGTATAGAGTATGCTTTGGACCTGTCCCACTGTTAAATAAAGCATAATATAATAAGCTAGAATTTGCAATGGCTGCCTGACACACACAAAGGTATTTTAATTAACCTGCATGCAGAAATTAACCCTTAGAGTACTGCTTCAAATTCCTCAATTCATTTTGTTATTTAATTTTACCAGTGGGCTATGCTGCTTTTCTACTCAGCTCATAGTACTGTGCATAAAGTACATTAAATAGCCATACACAAAACAGAAGTGAGAAAAAGGAAAAAAAATAACCCAAACCAACTTCTTATAAACAAGGGATTCTACAAGACTAAGTACCCCAGGTTGCTAATGGGTAATGTATTCCTAAGCAACTACTTTTATTTTAAGGTTTTATATTATGACATGAATTAAAAACATGTAATGTTTCACTGTAGCTGTGTGCTTGTTAGGTTTGTTCCTAAAGTATTATAGGTGTGTCTCCTATAGAAAGAAAGAAGTCAGTTCTTTAAGGGTTAATGTGGGATTAAGGAATCCTGAGGTATTCTTCTGCTTGTCCTTTCTTAAAGGTATCTGCATGTTAATTCTCAGATATTACCTGAGAAGGTGAATATAAAGACTGTATGAATGACTAACTGAATGAATGAAATAATTCATTTGAAATGCTTGCCTGTATCTTGTAAACGACTGGAAAACAGAAATGTGATTTCTGAATCAAGGTCTTTAATGAAATGCATAAAAATCTCACCAGACTAGAAACTCATATACTGACGATTTACTTCAATTTCTTTTTCTTTTCACATAGCCCAATAGAATCCTGCCAGAATTTCTACAAAGATTTCACATTACAGATCGACATGGCTTTCAATGTGTTCTTCCTACTCTACTTCGGCTTGCGTGTAAGTAGTGTCTTTGACAGCCTGAGTCAGGGCGGGATTTGTAGCTATTAGATAGGCAGAGTCTTTGAATACAACCTGACTTTACAATGGCTGGACAAAATTAAGCTAATTTCTAAAATGCATGAGCAAAGCATTTGATTGACAACATTTAGGTAATAATAATAATAATAAGCATCTGATAGTTTATATGCTAAGATGTCTGTTCCATCATGTTCTCATGTGATAGAAAGTAAAAACGATTATAGTTCAGTGCTCATCAGTGACATGGAATCTAGTTTCAGTTTTCTCAATGGAGTGATAACTACCTCAGCAAGGGTACTGAATGCTTGGTCAATTCCTCTGCTCCTAGATTTGTCTTTGGCAGTCAAAGTTTGAGGGAACAGCTGGTAGAGCTGATGTATTCAGTTTTATGCACATCTGCTTTCCCAGACTGCTAATGAATGCTTTGCAGAAGCTGTAAATACTAGTCAACATGCTGAAATTTATAACTGTAGAATATACTTATCACTTTCTGAAAGTCCAGTAATGCTGTTTCAGGATCTCAAAGCTGGGACATCTGAAACAGGTAGGCACTTTTAAAAGTTTGGGACAGTAATGCTTGCAATTCAAGCTGCTGGGTTTTTGTTTGTTTATTTCGTTGTTTTGGGTTTTTTTTTAAATACACATTGAAAACTAACTCTTCTTGTTAATTGGAGAATCAGGGAAAAAAGGCTTCAAGGCCTTTCCTACAGGGAAAACCTTATGTGAGCAGAAAGCCTGTCACATTGGTGTTTAAATTTGATAAAAGTATTACCTTAGAATCATAGAATCATTATGGTTGGAAGGGACCTCCAGAGTCATCAAGTCCAACCTTTATCCCATCATATTCCTAACCATTGGACCATGGCCTCAAGTGTCTCATCAACCTGGTTTTTGAACACCCCCAGGGACGGTGACTCCACCACCTCCCTGGGCAGCCTATTCCAGTGCCTAACCACCCTCTCAGTAAAGAACTTCTTCCTAATATCCAACCTAAACTTCCCCTGAAGTAACTTGAAGCCATTTCCTCTCGTCCTATCATTAGCAATTCGGGAGAAGAGACCAACAGCAGCCTCACTACAACCTCCTTTTAGGTAGTTATAGAGGGCAATAAGGTCTCCTCTCAGTCTCCTCTCCTCCAGGCTAAACAACCCCAGCTCCCTCAGCCAGTCTCCATAAGGCTTGTTTTCCAGACCTCTTACCAGCCTCGTTGCCCTTCTCTGGACTCGCTCCAGCACCTCAGTGTCCTTCCCATCCTGTGGTGCCCAGAACTGGACGCAGCACTCAAGGTGCGGTCTCACGAGTGCCGAGTACAGGGGCACCATCACCTCCCTACTCCTGCTGGTCACACCATTTCTGATACAGGCCAGGATGCCGTTGGCCTTCTTGGACACCTGGGCACACTGCTGGCTCATGTTCAGCCTTGTGATCTTCCTTTGTCCATTTTGCTCCTGAATCACAGGAGCTCCTATGTCACAGTAATTGAGTTCCTCCTGTTTCACTTCCAACCAACTTAACCAACTTTTTCTGATGATCCAATAAGGAATTTTGTTGCAAATCTAGGTTATTTTATTATGTAGGTGCAGTGTCTATTCTTTAGCTAAATAGATAAATTCCTTTAGTACTTACACTACTATGTATGTATCCTAAGCTGTATTTTAAAAGCATAGAGTATAATAGCCCTTAATTCTTAAGCATTTGGGAGACTTTTGTAGATGTCCACCAGGCCTGCAATATAGGTTAACTTTTTGACACAACAGATTCAATGCATGGTACTTGTGAACTTCCAATAACCCTTTTTTCAGAAGTATCCAAATGCTTTGTAAATTTTCTGCTAGTGATAAGGTTTTACGTTCATACTAAGAAACATAAAATTTGTTATTGGCCACACTTACTTAAAGCAGTAACTTAGGCTACGTTATCAAGCAGAGCATGATAAGAGAGAATATACTGAGAGATTTGATGCTAATACTTTCAATCCACAATGTGTGTCTTTTGGAAGGGAGAGTGAGTACTGTAGAGTCCACTCTGGTCCTGTTGACTGAATGCAATTTAACAGTTACAGTATGTGAGATGCACTGCTAGAACACATTTTTCAGTTTTACTTTCAACCAAAACAAATCTTTGTGTTATCCAAAACTGCTTTGTGAGGTGAACTGAGGTGTGATGAGTGGGGATGCTATGGATTCACTTCAGATTAGTACTCCTTATCTAAGTTGAAATGCTAATATAGGTGTTATTTCGGTTCTTTGAGAAGTCCTGCTGAACTAAATAAGAGTTCCTGAGGAAAAGGTGATACTTGGTTGTGTGGATGCAAGAATTGGAATGATAATGAATTCGCTAGTTATGTAATAAGCATCTCATACCTTTAGCTGGTCTAGTGGTTTTCTTTTCTGGTAAATATCTCCTGTGAGGACTCACTGTCAAAATAAAGTATTTGAAGAAATATTTTAGATCTCATCCTTCCCCATCTGTTCTCCCCAAAATGATGTTGCAGCTCAAAATCATATAAATATTACCATATCTTCAGTTCTTGTACATGTTTGTGTTCAAACACACACATACCTATTTTAAAATCTGTGTTGGCTAGTATCCAGCTATGTGAGAACTTGGAAGTGAAGTCTGCAAACTGCTGATGAAGACTAAGCCCAAATTGCATGAGTTAGCCCATAATCAAACAATAGGGTCTGGCAGAGATATGGCAAGTATGGAAGTAATCCTTCTTGCTTCTATAATGAAATGGGCTTTTATTAGTCGGTAATTATATACATGAATAACTGTTCAGGTACTTCCATAGAAAATTATGAGTGGCCTTTACTGTCAACAGACACTATTTTCATTGTTGAATAACCTTTTTGAAAGCCTAAAGGTTGTGCCCTGTGGAAAGATAAGATGCTGATTAGAACATATGTAGCAGGTTATGAAAATATTGATCTGACATCTTGAAAATGTTTTAGTTCCAAGTATTCTGACTACTACATTCAACAGAATGGAATTGAAGGCTTCTGCTGAAACTGGGTATTTTTCTGCAGTTTTCATGCTGGAGCACAGATATTACAACTAATTATATAAATAGTCTATCTAGCTTTCTTTTCAGTCTCAACGTGGTTATCAAGCTATGCACAACACAGACTTATTTCCAGTGAGATACATAGTTTCGTCTGAACTGATCTAAAACATCAGTTACTTCTCCACTAACTTTGGAGTTCAATGATTTAGAATGGAAAATATTGCACATACTTATAACCACCATGAGAGTAATATGATTCTTTTATCCCTCCCCCTCTTGTTTTTCAGTTCATAGCAGCCAATGACAAGCTATGGTTTTGGCTAGAAGTTAACTCGGTAGTAGATTTCTTCACAGTCCCTCCAGTATTTGTGTCAGTATACTTAAACAGAAGTTGGCTTGGTAAGTAAAATAGTTTTTCCTTTTGATAGCTGTTATAAAAATACTTAAACTTTGCATGTTTTGATGAAGAATTTCTTCATCTTGTGGCATCGTGTAAGCAGAATAAAGTTACCCTATTTGTTTTTGCAGTGCATTTGCCATTTCAGCAGACATGTGGGTTTGTTCAGAAAAAGTACTTACTCAAGTTCGTTCTGTTCTTGATTCATTAGTATATAATCTCCCACTTTAAGTGGTGGTGAACTCCAGCTTGGAAGTACTTTTTATAGAACAGTGACTTTGATATAATTGTCTCAGCTTACAACCTGAACAGGTGATCCAGACCATTCATTCAATGAACTGGATTACCATGAATTGTCAACAATGAAATCAACAAATTTTCTTCACATTTTGAGCCAATGTAGCTAAAATTTAAATCCACTGAAACAACAGATTTGGAAAGTTTGTTTAGACACTTGCTAGGCTTAACATTTGCGTAGTACTACTAGGAATGCATTAGAAAAGAGTATGTCACATGTGAAAGGGAATATAGAAAGAAGAGAGCAGACAAAATAAATCAATTAAAGAACACTTGTCAAGAGACATATGAAGTTTCTTGTACAAATTGCATATTTTCACTAGTTAAGCAAAATGAAGGTCAAAATTTGGATTTTTTTTATTCAGAGAAAACTTCTAAAATTGTCATATATTGTGAGTGTCATGTCTGTAGACAACATCTGAAGCCTCACAATTTGACAATCCATTTCTTCAGAAATACCAGCACTAATTGTCCCTGAAAACTGAAGAGAGTGGTCATCTTAAATGTTTCACATGGAAAGGAAAATAAAACAGAGGATCTTTTATAGCATTATAATATTTTCAAGCTGATACAGAAGTGCAAAGATGCAAAAATTATAGATCAATTACTGTTGTATGAAAAGAGATTAATAAATGTATAACCACGCTAGAGTTCATACTATATATATCCATGTTTATTAGTCTACCAGAGAAGAAAGCACTAAAACAGCCAGAAAAGATCACTACAGATCCTCATATGATTACTGTCTTCATCAAATACTTCTGTTGTGTATGTAAAAGGAAGTAATACTTTCTTAAGGAGAAAATTTCATACAGTGTCATATTATGGTAGGGAATCAAATAGAAAGAAGAAGGTATGTAAATAAAAAGCAAGCTTATGCATGAAAGAAAATTGCTGATTTCACTAGCTATAACTCAATTACAGTTTCTTTGCATTATGTGAATTAAAGAGTTGTATTTTCACACTTGAACTGTGACATAGAAGTTTCCTAGAACACTGAGTTTGAAATAATTGGAGATGAAGGCTTTCAAAAAGCAAAAACTAGAATCACAGGATCCATAGAAAAGGAATAAAAAATGAGAAGACAGCAAAACTGCAAAATTTTGGAAATGAGGCAATGAAAGGAATAATTATTTGAGATGAATACCCTTTGTGAAAGTGATTGCATAATTGACTGACTCATGGTGATAACGGCAATCTAACTAACAGCACCAACAGGAATAACACAAGAGTTTGCTCATTTAGCAGTTTCTGCTGGATAGTTTTTTCAAGAATTATGTCATTTTGCAGGTAGAACTAGCATTGTACTTATATTCATTCATAGGGTTAAAAGGGTTTCCGTCTCTTTTAATTTTCCCGATGTGACTTTTTCTTGGTTACTTGTTTATGGTCCCACTTTACCTGTTTTCTCACAGAATCCTCCTGAGACATTTATCACCTACTGAGGCACAGAATTTATTTTTTTTTTGTGTAGTTATCTTAGAAGTGACGTATTTACAATGTTTGAGCTTTGCACCTGCTCCCATTGTGTTTATTCCAAGCAGTTTTAACTTTAGGGAAAATCATCCTTAGTGAAATAATTTACTAATTCAAATGTGAATTACTGGGGTCTCTGACATAGCTGTAGTTTAGATAAGCAAATTATTATTTTGTGGTGCTGCGATGAAAGAGATTTTAAGCAAATGCAAAGAAGTGTATTAATGAAGATTGCCTATTCATTTACACCTTTTAAAGAGGTGGCAAAATTTACTCTGCCCGTGGAGCTCAAATACTTTAAACATACATGTAGGTAATATGAGTGGCAGGACAGGGTGTTTGGACCATATTATTTACAGTTTCAAGTTAGATGCCTACTTTTCCTCATCCTTTTATATAATTTTTGTAATTGAGAGAGATGTCCTTGAGTGTAGGGTGATTCAGAACACATAAGTTCTGGTTTCTGCACAAAGTGTCTCTGTGGAAATAGGAATCACAGAAATGTTGGGCAATGCAAAAATCATTTAACAGGTTCAGACTTCAGTGTATCCCAGTAATTCTTTGCATTTTTTAAGAATTCGTTACTGATTAAGCAGGATTCCTTTATATGCCTTAATTTTCAAGATCATCTGGGAGCCCAAATAAGTTATGTTGTCTGGAATCAGGGTCTTTCCAGTTTATTTCATTATTGATTCATGTCAGTCAGCTTTGATGAGTTTATCTAAGTACTAGATAGAATGAAAGTCACCAGAATGTGGGCTCCCAGTATTCCTGATTTCACAAGAACTGTTCTGGTTTAGCAAACTGACAATGAAGCATGAACACCCACCTTAAGCAGTATTTAAAAACCCAAACCATCCTAAATCAAAAATAAACTTTGCCTTAGGAGCACTAAATGGTCATAGAAAGAAGTGAAGCATAACAAAGGTCAGAATGTATCATCTTTTAATGTACTATAGTGGAAAGCCAGTGTTTTTTTTTTCTTTTCTTATGCTAGTTCAGAAATGGCATTATTCAGCTGTTATGTAATTTCAGTATGTGAAGCCTTTCATTGTCCCCACTACTCTTTCGCGTTCAATTGTTCATAAAATGTATTTTTGTGTCTCAAAATGCTGTATATGAATGAAATTTTCAATCAGCATTCATAAGGGATGTTGTTCCAAATCTAATCTTCCACCTAGATTCTGGTATGGAAACAAGATTCATTATGCAAGATGGATCAGATTATGCTTTTCCATCAAAGGTTTCTAGGAATGGTAAGGCATTCACTGTCTAATGTATAGCTGAATGCACAGCAACACTTTAAACCTACAAAATATCAAATTTTTAGATCTGATTAATCCTTCAGAAAGGATTTCTAGGGTATCAGTTTTGCTAGCATAGTGTAGCATAAGAAAAAAAGTACACGAACAGAATACAGTTGGCATGTGCAAACATCAACATATTACTGAAAGATTAGGGGGCGAGTAGAGAAAAGGAGGAAAATTTTAATGAGTCTGTAATTCAGTGATATACATTGTTTTGACAGTAGATGTGAAAATTTCTGATGCTCTGACTTAAAACTGTACAACCATCAGTGTGTTTTCTGATTTTCATTTGGATCTAGATCCCCTTGACATTTTTCCAACACTGTTTTGCCAACAGTAGTGTTTGTGTAGATACTTACGCATAAACCTATACTATGCTTTATAAAATCCAAAAATATTTCTTGTACAACACTGTACAATAAATTTTCTGATAGTGATAGAAGGACAATTCTCCACTTCAAGTCCAGGCTGCTATAGAGTGTAGTAAATCTCCCCAAGGGAAGATTGATAAGAGTGGAGTTTCTGGCTCATGGTGTTTTATGGGTAATTTTGTCAGTTAATTTCAACCAAATTATTTCAGTGCATAGCAGAGTCTGGTTACTGTCTTTACAGTCTAAGTGAAGGTAAGCTAAAAAAGTTGTTGGATGAAAATAAAAAATTTGCAATGGCAATTGCAAATAATGCCATGGTAAAACTATTTTTTTTTTTAACACAAATTCATAATAATCTGAGTATCATAGCTAAGTTTCAGATTCAGATCTTCATTTCTTTGGATAGCTTGCAGTTTGCCGAGATGGAGAACCCTGCAGCAAATGAACATATTTCAGTTGTATTCAGTAATGATTTACAAAGATTCTACACACCACTTAAAACTGTTATTCTATCATCTGTGATAACAAAGGTGCTTCAAATAACTGAAATACTTTTTATCATGTACTTGCATGCTTCTGAAAAAGGAGATATTGATTGTATGAGCAGACTGCATTAGAATAAATTGCATTGACGGGGTGCAATTGTTATAAGAAGACTAAACATAAAAAATGATCTTGGCTTCACAAGGACATGTGAATGAGGAACAATCGACCTTAGAACTACAGTGATTTAAATGAAGCCTAATACATGGATTTGATAGTGTCTCATTTTATTGAGTCACAGAAATTAAAGATAGAAAAGATCTATTAAACAATTCATTTCCTTTTCCTGACCATGTGCATTCAGTGCTTCATCTATTCTACTGTACAAAATTTCAAACAATAGAAACTGTTTCCTGGTAGATTTTATTATTGGAAAGATTTTTTCATCATGCTTCTTCCCTGAACATCCCTTTTAGTCTAGGCTGCTGCTGAAGGTGTTCTATTTTTTCAGAAAATAATTCAAGATTTACAGTGGGGAAAAGAAGACAGACAACAGATGCAGATGTAGATACATGCACAGCATAGAATATATCTCTTTGCATGGTGATTAGGATAGTTATGGAAAAGAGTGGATCCTTTTTTCCAGTCTTTGCTTGAATTCTGCCCAGGTCCTGTTACATACATCTCAAGTAATTTTGAATGAGACTTGTGGTCTCAGTATGAGTTCCTGGTCTGAGAAGACTGTTTCTAAAATCTTTGGTAGACATTCAGCTATTTTTGTGAGTTGGAGAACAAAATTGGTTTCCCTCTGTGGAGATACATGGCTTTGGAGAAAAAACAGTGTCTCTAATACGAGACAGTTAAGCTGATGTTGCAAATACCCTCTGGCCATCCAGCAAGTGTACTTCAAGGTGAAGTTTTAGTTCAAAATCTATGACATGAAAACAGTATTTGTTTCAATACTCTGTAGGCTTTTTTGACATAACTTCTACAGAGCAGCTCAGCCTGGAGCCATATTTGAATCTGCAGAACACTTTATTCCCTTTGTAAAACATGCATATTTTAGTGGAACTTAGAGCAGTACCTTAGTTATATTGACACAAAGAAGTTCTCTAATAACTAAATTGCAGGGATCCCAGTGTAAGAGAGGAATTATGAGCTCTAAAACTTTATAATAATTTATTGTCTTTTCATGAATCCACAGGTCTCAAAATTATCCTTTTCTTAGCATCTTAAATTTGCAATCATTTGCAGTGATTTTGTTGGTTAAGTATTTATTGTGCATTTCTGCCATCTATTGGTGAAAACTTTGGGTACACATCCAAATTCTACAATATTTCTGACAAAGCTAGTGTATTTTGTACAGCTTTAAAGCATTTTGTGTCATTTTGCTTATATTGTAACCTATTCTATAAATAAGGGAAGCTAAATTTGTAAAATTTCCTATGAGAGTTGTATTTTATGTATATGTGCTTATGCAGTACTTTTCTGTGCAGTAACAGTTTTTCATATGCTTCAAATGCCTTCAAATGGGTATTGGAATGAATGTAATAGTTTTGAATATTCGATCTGCTTGGTTATTTGTATATAATATGTAATTGAATGGGCTGTATCGTATTTGCATTACGTTGAAGACAACAATTTTTTGCTTTGTTCTAGATACCGTAATTAGTTCCGTTTTCAGAGAGCATGTATGTTTTGACAGGGTACCCAGTTAAATGGATACTCCACAACATGCTTTTGAGTTGGTATAATATTAACAGCAAAAGATAATCTTGCAGCAAATATCTGTCTATCTTAACATCCACAACCAGGTCTTAGTAATATTTTTGCGCTCAACTGTGAAAATCTGCTTCTCTTTCTCCCCTTCACTGATGAGAAGTCAAATAAGTTAGACACTGGAGCAGAGGAGAAGGACAAGGACATTACTAGTTGTAAGTGTCATGAGTTCCACTCATCTAGCTGACATTCATAGAAACCGTGTGCTTGCTTCCATACAACTCTGAATTCAAACTAAACTGGATAATTTAAATCAGCTTCTGTTCCCAGTCTATCACTGTCTGAGTGGTACTTAACACTGCATAAAAAATTGACCCTAAATTAATTCTGTTTTCTATTGAGAGGAGCCATATGTGGGGGGTACCTTGATTTCTTTCTGTGTGAATGAGTGGCAAGTTTAGCCCAAAAGTAGCCCTATTCTTCATTATAAAGCATTACATCCTCTAGTATAATTGGTTAACTTTATTAGGGTGGGTTTTACTTTTCCTCCAGAATATTAATGCAAGTATTAAATAACTAAAGGTCAAGAACACATCCCTGACAAGACTCCCAGGGAAGACATGCCAGATTAGTTTCAAGACTTAATGGGTTTTGCTCCATTTAATGAGTGCCATGGCAATGCTGAGTAAATTACATCAGTATTTATAGCTTTATCACTCAAACATGCTATTTATTGAAAAAGCTAATGGAATAAGATCATTTTCTAAAGTGTATACATAAAAATAATCCTTTTTCTTGACCACATAATTACTTTGTAGTTGAATTGTTTGTTTTGTCTGAGATTGATTAATAGGCCTATGATTACTTCTTTTAAACATATGGAAATAACATTAACTTTCTTAAATATTTCCGGAACTTTTATAAACTATATGTGTCAAACTCACTGAAAATCAACATTAAGCAGTCCACAGAGTGTGTTTTTAAAAGTGTTGGGTGCAAGTTACCAGACATGATGACTTAAAAATGTCTGGCTTAACAGATGTATTTATTATCATTACATGATTGATTTTTCTCAGTTATAAAATGAAATATATATGGGATACTTCTGCCTTTTCGTCCATGATTACTGACATGTCCACCATGCTGCTAGTAGTAGAGTGCTACAATTAAAATGTCTTTTATTTGCAAAGTGGTAAGTCTGTGATTGGTTATCGTAGTTCATAAACACTTTCTTCTTGAAATGTGATGTTTTTAAATACAAAATATATATTACTGGTTTGGACTTCTGTTTTGGATTTGTTTGTGTTTTGGGGTTTTTTCCTTTTTCAGGGACAGTAAACGTAATCAGTATTTTCACTTAGACAGTCTACATTTGAATTGCATAGTCACTTTTTCCTTGTCTACCAAGATAAAGTAATACACAACCCCCTCCCTTCAATGAGACACTCTTAGTATTCTTCTGTGATTCTGATATTTAGAGCTTCTAAAAGTATATTAATAATCTTCATTTTTTTCAGATAGAAGTTTCCATGGTGTAAACCAAACTGGGGTTTTTTTTGCACATGTATTATACAAAGGAACATAAGCAGCTAGACTTTACATCATCTGATATACCCAAATTGTCTGTTGCAATCACCTAATGTTCTGTTTCATGTTTTTCTGGACATTGATCCAGAAACATTCATGATCATAGTCTGCCAAATTTAATGATTCAGAAACACAGAATGTCATTTTGGTATAGATAGACCACTAAATTCTAAATAGTTTATAATATTAGATTGTAACTTTTTCACTCCTATTTCATTGAGTTATACTCTCTCTAGGATAGTAATAGGGTGGTAATATCAAGTATAAATATAGAGATTTATGCTGAAAGTAAAATCAATGCCTCTTAATAGCCAAACATTTCGAATTTTTTTATAAGATATTATGTAATTTTCTTCTCTCCATATTCCTTCTCGTCTAATCAAAGTATGGTCTCAGCATCTGGATGTTATGTGAAAAAAAACACTTTAATGTTTTCTTTTTATCCTGCTTTTTATTATCAGTTTAATTACTTTGTGGCTGCTCTCGTGTTCTCTCGTGGTTTCAGTGGTCTATGAAGGCTACCCAAAATGTACAGTTTTGCCTTCAATAGAATGTGCAATAATGTTCTAAAAGAAGAAAACTCTTTTCCTCAAACTGCTTAAGAAAACAATAATTCACTTATGCTGTCTTCTGGCATTTGTATTTCTTTGCATGAGAGGCGTTTAAAAATGCTACTTGCAGTGTTCAAAAAGATCATTGCATTATTATTGGTTGGAGGCTTTCCCTGAGCTACCTACATCATGTAACCAGGCTATGTGCTTTCTGGAATGTCAACGTGAGAGATAAGATTGTTTTTTTTTAATTTAACTAATTGTTTCTTATCTTTATTTTCAACTGGTCTCTCAGCTGATTTTTAAAGTTTCATGTCTTGGCTCCAAGATAGTATGTTAACATGTAGAATACCTTGTAGATATTCAGTCTATTGATTATGTTATCCAGTATTTTTTTCACTTGACATCTTCCACTGATTTATTGGTAACTTTTTTTTTAATAGACTGAATCTGAGTAATGTTGTTGCAGAGTGTGATCTTTTAGATCACGAGAGTTTATATTGTGGTACTTTTAACGTAAGTTTTATGATTTCTGGTGATTGATTTTGAGCTTTAGCTTGTTTTGTATTTCCAAGCATTTAACTTCTGTAACATAGCTTAAAGGTTTTCTTTTAGCTTCTAAATCCTGCAGTAAATGTACTGAGATGTCTATGTAGCTCTCATTAATTCAGCACCAGTTGTCTGGTGTGCACTGTGGTGTGTGAGGCTTGGTTTATGTGGAATTAAGAAAAGATGCATTATGCAGTTTTAGTAATTTAAAAACCCCAACGACCTAGGCATGTTCCTCCTGACCTTTTTGCTAAACTGAATTAGTCATAAGCAAATCCTGTTGAGACTGATTCAAGGACAGTTGGGATCTTACTAGAAACATTAGAAGTTAGGAGTTCCACATGAGACTTTAGAAAGTTTGGATAGTGGTTGTTCTTACAGAACATGGGAGAGCTCTGAATGAGCTTACATACTCAACTGAGACTGGAGGTTTATATAAACCAGATAATTCATATCCTTTTAATAATCCTTGGGCAGTTCCTTTGCTCAATTTTGTATGTATGAATCTAAGAGATGTCAAGAGGATTTGATTAAGATTTTCACTCTTATTATAATTCCAAACTCAAAAGAGGAAATTTTGTTAATATGTGTATCTAGGTGCACTGCTTGGCCATCACTTGATAGGCCAAAGCCCTATTTGGATTAGGTAGGATTACTTCTTGTGCTTCTGTGCTTCAGGTATCAATACAAGCAAAATTCTGACCTTCCTGCTTATGTGGCTTTTCAAAATTAACATTTAGATGCATAATAGTTTGTAACAACGTTACATTTCTCAATCGGTTTCTTGATCTACTATTCAGTTTTTGGAATTTCAGTAATTTGCCATACAAAGTCAGGTGACATGAAGAGAAGGAAAATTTGGGATATAGAGAAGTGTTTTTCAAGCTGAACTATTTAAGGCTTTTTCTGAGGTTTTGGACTTCAGGATATTTATACCATCTGGTAGAGTTTCATATAACACTAACTTAAGTCAAGAAAACAGTATCTTTCATAGTTTGCCATTTTTTTGCCACATTTCATATCAATTTTTGAATACCTAGGGTTCTCTAGTACTTCTGTATTTATAGTGTCCATGCTTACATTACGCAGGGCTTATTCTCGATTCACTGCTGACCCCCAGAAATTGGCATTCATTAACCTTGTTACCACTCTCAGCAGTGTTTAGAATCATGCTATCTCAAATTCTAAATAATAAAATAAAAATAGAACGCAACAGAGAAAATCCACTCCATAAATGGAAGGACATTTCTCTGCCGTCACAAAAATGTCTCTAAAGTTATTGAATCCTCCATAACTACTTGCATTGCAGTGGTGTACCTGATGGATTGCCAGAAATTCTTTGCCAATAAACTTAATGATGGTCAGAGGGCAGTGTTTGCTTGCTCTTTATGAGTGCATGATTTTGGATGTTTCATCTGCTTTTTCCAGTTTCTTCTGCTCAGGGAACTTTTTAATATGGAGCAGTGTTAAATAAGCTGCTGTTAAACTTCAGAGTGGACTTTTTCACTCAGGCATTTAGTTTTTAATTCTGTTTGAAAGAATAAGTACATTGTGTTTGCAAATCTTACATAGGCTTATGTTAGTTATGAAACATTTTGCTCTAAATCTTCCTACCACTTCTCTGATTTCATATTATGAAGGGATATGAAGCCAAAGAATTTTCTTGGTATTTTAGGTTCCAACTATCTAAGCTTATCTTGTCTTCAAAATTGCACAGGCATTTGCCAGAAGGAGGCTTTCTTATAAAAAATCCCTAGTTGCTACTTCAGGTCAAAAGCTGAAATATTGGAAAAGCAGACTATTTGACTTTTATCAGCTCTTTTGTTTGTTGCTAGTAAAAGTATGGCAGTTAAAGATAAAAAATAGAATAATGCATCTTTTAATTTAAAAATAGTATTTAAACTTAGAAAAATTAGCTCATTAGAAAAATGAGTTAATGCTGATCTACATAAGTAAAACTTCTAGTATATAAAACTTTTGTTTTTCTAAAGGCATTTTCTTTTCTCAGTGATTTATATAGGGAAATTATTTTGCCTTCTTTTTAAATCAGCTTCTATGAAGTAAGGCAGATGGAAGTGTGGTGTGCAGGGGCAGGTTTAGTACACAGCATTTTATTCAGCATAGTCCTGTAAGGAGTGCTGTTTTTATTAGAAATAATATTGTAGCATCACTGTTGAGGTTTAGCTGAAAAGAATTGGCCATTTAGTATTTTAATTATCAAGTTCAGTTTCAAGAAGTTTTACATTCATGTCAGGATATCTGGAGGTGATAATCTGCAAAATCAAAAGGAAAATGTTATAGTCCCTCATAAGGAAAGATGACAGTGATATGGTTTAGTGATATGGTTTAGTGGTGATGTGACAGTGATATGGTTTAGTGGTGACATAGGTAGGTGGGTTGAACTAGATGATCTTGAAGTTCTCTTCCAACCTTGATGATTCTGATTCTGTGACTGAGAGAAAAATGGCTTAGTCTCCTGCAGTATGAGATTTCTGAGGTACTCAAAACTCTCCAATTGGTATTTCTCCATTACCACCTAGTTACTCTGCTGCTCTGTATAAATTATCTTATCAGCTTTATTGTCTTTCTAATTGCTGGTTATGTTTTCATTTGATGAACCCCTTACTATGTAGAACATTTTACTTCAGAACTGTATGAGTTTTTGTGTACAAGTGTGCTCCTGCTGCACTACAGAGGTGGTTCCTTTCTAATCACTGTGCATCCAGTAGTTAATGCTGGTCTCCTTCATCCACACTGCAGCCCCTTCGTCATTCAAAGTATCATGCGCCTGAAGATGTAGAATAATTTCAGTTGTTGCTAGTCTTAGAGGATGTGGATGCATACCTCTGTAGCCTTGCAGGAAGGTCTTTTATTGCTGTGAGCTAGCTGTAATGTTAGTGGCCAGGTATGGCATTGACTGTGTGCTGATGTCAGAGTGAATATTGTTTTCACATTATATGAGTTTCCTCACTTTCATTTAATTCTGATCTGGGATGCTTTTCTCTGAGGTAAATCAGGTGAGCCAGTAAAGTTCAAGGATGTAATGCCTCCTTAGCCTTCTGACAGAAGAGGAAAAAATCACAGTGAAATAAATATAAAATCCTAATATGATTTGAGTGCCTTTCACAGCCTTTGTATTATTTTTTCAAAATTCAGCCTTTGCAACCCTTTCCTATTCAACATTCAACTACACAGAATCATAGAATTGTTTGGGTTGGAAAAGACCTTTAAGATCATCAGGTCCAACCATTAACCTGGCATGGCCAAGCCCACCAATAAACCATGTCCCTGAGCACCACATCTACGTGTCTTTTAAATACCTCCACAGATGGTGACTCAACCACTTCCCTGGACAGCCTGTTCCAATGTTTAACAACCCTTTCGGTGAAGAAATTTTTCCTAATACCCAATCTAAACCTCTCCTGGTACAAATTGAGGCCATTTTCTTACCAATATTTTGTTACATAAAGGCTGCTATAGGTAATAGACATATTTTTTAGTTCACTTTTTAATAATGTGCTTAAATGATTAATTATGTATAACAAAATAAGATAATTTTTATTATTACATATTACATTTTTTATTGTACATATACAACTTATATAAAATGTTTGTATTATTTAACATTCAGATGCTTATGATTAAAGCATAGTTAATTATGTGTTTAGTAGTGGCTAGATATGTGGTTAGGACAATGATAACTCTTTAGAAAAAGCTATTTTTATAGTGGTTAATTGACAGGCAATGTATCATGATGGCGTGGCAGTCAATGAACGTCAGAGTCTCTATATGTAAAGTATTGCAAGTATAAAATCAAATGAGATGGAACAGTTTTTAAAGAAAATAGTGTGATCCTAGCTTTTATTTTCTATTAAGTTTCATATTAACACTGAATTTAGATTCTTTTACGTTGTTTCACTTTCCTTCCTATTGTGAGCAAAGTGTAGGTTTCAGCACTGTAAAAGCAGAGACATCTAGAAAATAAAACCAAACATACCGCATAAAAACCAAATCATCTGTATTCTCTCATGCTCACTTTTAACTTGTAAATCCATCCAAGGAAAATGATACGCAATTGCATGCAAGTGGATCATTTAAAAAATATATTGCATTCAGCAGAAAAAAAGGAAATGATACATAGATTTGGAGAAATGGCATCTTCTAGGAAAACATCCTGCTTTTCTAGGCACTGATTCTAATCTACTCTGATAATGCACAGAAATTTTTCCTATCTGTTCTTAGTGATTTTGTAATATTTGCCTATTTGTGTGCACTTGAAACTCCCTGAGAATTTGCATCTCAGTAAGCAGGTCACAGACAGATTTTCTGTCTGACATGAATTTGAAAAGAGGAGTTTTAAATGCTGCTCCCTTTACTGGGTTTATTCTTGATTCAGCCTTAGTGCTGAATTGAGACTTGCAGTTCTCACACTTTGTATTTAAACATGATACAGTACTGAATAGGTGAAAACTACTTTTTACTACTCGCATAAGGTGAAATAAGGCATATCGTGATCAGTGGTGTATGGACCCACATGACCTCTATATTTCTAAAAAGCGGTTAAAACACCATAATCTTCAATTTCTATGAAATTTTATGCCTAAATTCTTATCCAACAGCTGGTATGAAATATTGTTTTGTTATAATACTAATTTAAACCATGTGCAAGGAGTGACTCTCTACACTGAGTAAAAGGGCATCTCTTGAACAAGCATAAATATTTTATGAAGTTTGGCACCCCTCTGGTCAGAAAATTGATTTTTTTTTTTCACTTGGATCATAATCACAACTAGTATTTTGTGGTGTATGATTTTTATAATTATGTTTTTCATAATTATGTCTGTATGTAGCTGTTTATTCTTTAAATATTTCCTTTGTGTAGTTTAAAGTCTAAAGATTGTTCAATGGCTAAGATACATTATATCATACCAGTTGATTAGCACTGAAATTTTGACTCCTTTTCAAGTCTTATTTCATAGAATCTCATTGTTTCTTTGGCAGTTGTGGCCCATGCCTTGTGACTCATAAGAGCAAGGGCAGGCAGAATTGCAAGGGTTTTTTTTAAACCAACATCCTGCAGCATGAGTCAGGCTTTAGATCTGGCCTTTGTCCTTCTTTTGCCTTTGTTCTCATCATTTTTCCTACCTCCCAGTTACAGCCTCTCAGAGTAACATATTCCTGATTTTAGTGCAATTTGTTCATAGTGAATGCCAGGGAAAATTATACAAGATGCTGACTTGTCCTTCTTCAAAAGTGAAACTGCTTTATATTGAGTTGTAATGGGCACTTTTAAAAAGAAACCCCAAATTTCCAACCTTCAATGCCAGCTCTCTGCAAGGTTAGCTTGCTGAGGTGTAACCTCTGATTTCAAAGGTCATCTTGATTTTCGTATCATCATCAGTAAAGTGTCACATTAATTTATTCTCCAAAAATCAAGGAATTCAAAAAGGCATATTTTGCATCTTTTTTGAATATGGACTTCAGTATCTAGAAAGGATTGCACAAACGAAAGGGTTTTTTTAAAAAAAAAAAAAGAAATATGAGAGATGAATAAATCCATTTTCTCCCTTTCATTAAAAATGGCACCACCATCGATTTGGTGGGGTAATACTTCCTTTATAAAATCTGATGCTTACAAGATAGTACACTCAGATTTTAGATAAAGATTCATTCACTACTGAATATATCTCGCTTGTCTTTTGGAATATGACATAGTCGTTGCCTGATGTGGTATAAATCAGCAAAGTTAATGTTTACATATCTAGTCACTATTTTTGTTGTTGCTAATGCCAAGCCTTCTGGAAATGGTTTAATATCTTAAGACTTTGAGACTAGGAGATCAAAAAATAAATAATGCAGCTACACGCATTTCTTCAGGAACTCAAGATTGGATTGTAAACTGAAGTTCTACATCATTTAATGAGATTTATGAGCGGTAAGTGCTTGGTAGAATGGACATTAGATTGTTTTGGTTTTGTCATAAGCCACAGACAGTGATACAGATCTGTAACAAAAAGTAGATGTTAGCCAACCTGCATAGTTTTTCAGACACACCAGGTTATTTATTTTTTTTTCTAGGAATACTTTTACCCTTTTTGAAATAGGACCAATGAAAATTTTAAGGGCCATTTCTTGTAGAACAGTGGTTCACACATGGTAGGTTCAGAAGTAGCAACCTGAAAGAGGAAAGGTAACATGGAACATTCTGTGTTGCCTTACTGTAAAATAAATTAAAAAGTAATTTTCAAGGAGAAAATGGTCACTGGATATAACACAGGTATTTTTCTCTACAGCAGGTTTCCTTGTGTTTCATGTTTAAAAAAACTTGCTTTTGGGCACGTCTATAAGCAGACAGTATCCTACAAAAGCACAGAAAATCAGTCATCCCCATTTAACCTGTGCATTAGAGGACAATAATTTGATTCCCACTTCTACCCAATACATTGGTTGTCTATGCCAAAGATCTGCTCTTCCATTGCACTCTTGCAAGATGGTATAGCTAGGACCTAGTTCCTGCATCGCCAAAGGTAAAGCAAAGCTCAGCTGCTAAAAAGTCTTGCTTTTTTCTCGTGCATATTTGAGATTAGTAGTTTCACATTTGGATGGACTTTGAAAGCAAGTTTTCATTTAATGGTAGCAGTGCCTCCTTAAATATATCAGTCCCTTTTTATGACAAGGTCAGGGAGGATCATGGAGTGATACGCTCCAAGGATACGCTTCTGTTGAAAATATGGAAAACTTCAGTCATAACATACATTAAATAGCTTGGGTTCATTTGAGATACAATAGGTTTTAACAAGTCATCCTAGGGCTCTTTAGATCAGAATGAATATTGATTAGTTTGGAGTAAATACTTAAGAGCAGATTGCGCACATCTCTGGTGTTTCTGATAACGTGGAGTTTTATGTCTGCCTTAGACCAAGAGACTGTCAATTGTATCCTTCACAGGGGTAGGAAAAAGTACAGAAACACTAGTGACAATGCAGTTTTCTTCATGAAATCATCATCATCCAGCTGCTGCTGAAATTCAGATTTGTATTTTTAACTTGGGAACTGATTTCTTTTATATTTGTTTCCGGTTTTTGTTGTTTGATTCATGTTTTAAGATTTTGATGTACGTGACAGATTTAGCAGTGCATTCCCAGAAAAGGGAGAAAATTGATAAAAATTTGGCTATGCCAGGGAGCTGAGAGAGTTAAAGGAATACTGTCAAATTACTAAACTCAAAATACAGATTATGTAAACTGAACAGCTTGGCTCTTGCTATTTATTACTTGTGCACTGTTTTCCTTTAGAGATGTTCTAAGCTCACAAGGTAGATGGATGCTATACTCAAACATTTGCTGTGCGAAGTACAAAGTACACTAATGATAGGTTTACAGTTGGATACTAACAAGATTATAATACTATTGAAGATGAAATACAAAAAGAAAGAAAAATAGTATTCCTTATATGGTGAAAAGTAAGTAGGACATTATTTCAGTTTGACCTGTGTGATTAGTAACACAGACTGCTGTACTACCTTGTTCAAATCCTTCCAATTGGAGAGGAATGATTCAAGTGCTCACAGATATATTATTATAATATATATGTGTCTGCATGTGCGCATGTAGAATCAAAAACTATTCCCACTAGATTTAGTGGAACTTTGATATTGTGACCAGTAGCAACATGACCAGGTTGTTTTTAAAAACATAGTGTAAATGTTACAATGTAAGGAGTCACAGGTTTGCCTCTGATTCAGTCACTGCATATTACTTGAAATTTGTGTGTACTTTTCTCCTCATTTCTATATTTGACGTTCTCACACTTGTAATAACATTTCAAAACACTTTGAGGTCCTGTACATTTCCTATAAGCACATGATGCAGTCTATTTTTGTGTCTGCTATGCATTGTACTCCAGATGGCAATGATGTATTTTTGGCATATGCATCTTTGTAGCTCCTCTGGGGACAAAAATTAGGAGTGATAAGCATATTCCTCAAAATAAAGATAGCTTTTCAAGATGAAGTTTGTCTGGTATACTCAAAACAGGAAAGTTGACTAAGAATGTATATAGTATATCATGGAGGGTAATATCTCACTGGCAGAACAAAAATCCAGTTTTGTGAATATTCACAGGGAAAGCCTACATGAGAGAACTAATGTGCTCTATTCTTTCTGCTCTATTCTTTGTGCTCTTTCTTGATGGCTAAATTATGTTGTGGTTTTCTGGTTGTTTTGTTTTTTTGTTTTGTTTTTGTTTTCCTTCAGTAATATAGCTGTCATTAACTGGGATTAGATGAAGGTTGTTGTGTTTGGGCTTTTTATTTCTTCTGGGATAAATCCTGTAAGAATTGGCTCATTGTGCGACCTCTGCCTCCTACATACTAACTTTAGCTGGAGGACAGATATGTAAATAGCCAAAGAAAATAATACACAGTAATTAATTCCCTTTATGTACATGAACTACAACTATAGTCTTTAGGAGAGTACCTGTTCATTCCAAGTGAACAGCATCACATTTGTGGGTTTTGTACCGATGGGTGTGGTTCTTTGGTGCATCTGAAAGAAGCTTATGTGGTAATATCCGGATAGAAGATGGCTTTTAAGCTCTAATACACCATGGATCAGAGGAGCATCTGCACTGCCTGCCTGCATCTGTGATTTGTTTTGTTCATCTAGTTTGTGATACTCTTAGTCTGTTTTGTGAGGCTGAGTTTTGTGTTCAAATTAATTCTGCTTGTTTCATGCTAACAGAAATGGACTAGATTATACTGAATTATCTTTTTGTAACAACATGTAAAGGTGAACATTGCATTATCCTGTGTCCGGTTAAATAAATCTGCTTCCAAAGAGAACTCTTGAGCTGTCTCTCGGTGTTGATTCTGAATTAGCAAAAAGAAGAGTAAATATATGACTGTCTTCACTGTTAGTGGATGCTGTGACTGAAGACAGGACAACAATACTTACGTGCTCCTGAAGCTGAAGATATATAGTCATGATTTCCAGCAAGATTTTAGTCTACCAGAACCCTTCTAGGGGCACGCATATAGAAACTTACAAAAGTACTAGAAGGCGTAAAAAGTCTCTTGGAGAATTGTTCCAAAATGGATATCGTGTCAAAGCGGGACATAATATCCCTGAAAAGGAAGAACAACATACTTTTCGAAACTCCTTGGTGTCTTGTTATAGGGTCGGCTCGTACTGGGGTAAGGTACAACTCTATAAACTTTTTGTTCAGAACTGTAGTTTGTGATTCTGTCTCTGATGCTAGTGTTATTCTTTTCTAAAAAAGGTATTATATTTAATTTTTCAACTTAAAAATAATGCTACAGGATTTCGGTTGCTTTATAGGAAAAATTCCCAAACTCATATGCTGTAATGAGCCGCTATCTCCAATATATCATCAAAGGTGTTCAGTGTTCACCTAGAAGCATGTAATCCAGTCTTTATTGAAGGATGGAATGTAATAAACTGCAATGATGGAATTATTAAATTATTTTTAGAACTACTGTAATTATTTTAACAGGTGTAAAAGTAAACTTAAAAAATGTGCAGACGGGGGATTTATTAACAAGTCCTTAATAGAATATTTTTTGAAAGCAATTAGTAAACAACCTATGTAAATTCTGAACTTAATGCCATTATGCTGTTCTGGTTATAGGGTATTGATTTTTTCATGCTGTGGGCTGTTTCCCGGCTTGTGCACTGTATAACAGAGGCAGGGAAGCATATAAAAATATTTTAGCTCTGTTGCTTCCAAGGTAATGGCAGATTCTTATCCTCCCATGCTATTTCTTCTGGTCTTGTTCTTTGAGCTTTCATTTTCAAACCTATCTACGGGGAATGGAATCTCAGGTTGCTCTGTTGCATTGTGTGAAGGCATTCAAGACAGGATTATTTTGCATCCTAAAAATTACCCCTCCATTATATGCATCTCAGAAAAGGCTCTGATTTCCTAAATATGGATTTTGGGTTTTATGGTCTTCAGTAAACCATATAGTCTTAATCAAATATAGGGTAGAAGGAGTCGTTTGTGGGTTTGATGAAGATACCATTCTAATGAATGGCTGAATGGTTTGTCAGGAATAGAAATGGTGTACACAATCTCTGTGGATTGAGTCCTTATACCAGTATTTTGTATATGCTGTTGATGGAAGCAGCAACATATGGCAATAAGAAGGGGGTTATGTATCTCATTGGTGAGAAATAATATAATGCTTGATGGTGTTTTGGTAGGTTGACCTCTCCTGTTGAATGAAGAAATACCTGAACTCCTGTTTCTATTTTTTAGAATCTCATTAAAGACAAATAAGTTTAGTTGTGATTGCCTCCTCTTCCCCTTTAGATTTAAGATTGTAAATTTCCTTGTTTTGGGGGTTTGTAACCTGTGGGTAGTCCTTATTGCTGCTCTATATTAATCCAGTAGAAAGCATCAGTTCAGCCAACAGACTGCAAAACTGACAGACAGGAAAACACCATATTTCAGCATCTTTAAGTCTTAAAAGTCAAATAAGGCTTAAAATAATGTAGTTTGTTTTGCTGTAAACTTTATAGAGAAAGTAATTTTCTACTGTAATTGTATTGCTACTGACATATAGTCACATTTATATCACTATTGTGGTCTAAAACATTTGTTTTTCTGGATCCTTAATAAAGTGTCAGAAAGTGAAAGCTAGTAATTGCACCTCACCTCACAGAACTGAACAGGTGTGTAGTGAAATTAACAAAAATACTCTTGTATTCTAGATCTAGCCCAGTATTTCAACATGGCGTATTGTTTCCTATTGCACAGATCTTTGATTTCTATAATATTTAAAATTGATTTCAGTTTTTTGAGGAGTTTTTGACTTCTCTTAGTGACCCTTCAACACTGGCCTGAAAGATGCGAATGTGTCGATGTTTCATATCTAAATTCAGTGTTTAGAATTTTGGGAGGTAAGCATTTGATAGCGGTGAGACAGGGGGTTGGGGTTTTTTTGTCCTTTTTTTAAAAAAAACAGATTTCAAGTTGAACACTTGGAATCTGAAATAAAATTACACTACATGTGTCATCCAGGAAATTACCTGGTAAAAATAATAGAACATATTGCATATGTATTTTACATTATTAGTGTACTTTGAAAACGGTCCATTAGCTGTACAGGCAACACAAGTAGCTAAACAAGTATTTTGACAGTAAGAGATTAATCCTGTGCTATACTTGGAGGTTCGTTTGAATTATCATACCTAAAATTCTATTGTAATAGAGGCAGAAACTATTGTCTAAAATTCTTTGTTTCATATTATTAAATGAATCTGGTTGGATAATCATAGAAGTTTTTTCTGGTCTAGAAATCTATGAATCTCTTAGCTTTATCCTGGGCATTGCAGCTCAAAGAAACATCAGCTCAGAAGTATACTTCAGTCATCCATTTAGAAGCAGAAGAGTGACAAACTGAAGAGACACTTCATTTTATCTGTGCATTTTTTTATGATTAGAGAGATTTTTTAGGTAAATTAAATCTTTTTGATACTTATTTTTTGTATAAATTATAATATGGAAGATTATATCCTGTACCAGTCAGATCCCATAAGAAAATTCCAATATAAGACTTTTTACAAGAAAAAGATGAATGAAATGGTAGAGATAAAACAGCAATCGCTTCCTGAGCATTCCATTCAGCAGTTTTCTGAATTAACTTTAGCAGGCAGGATCCATCTCAACTATTGATTGTATCATTTAAATGTAAAACAGTTTTGTAGTTACTTCATATTAAAAGAAATTATTCTTCTCCACATGTATAAAATACATTGCCAAATATTGCTGGGGAAAGAGATGGACATATTTGTCTAAGTAGCTGAGACAGCTTTAAGAACATGGGAATTTTTGTTAGTACTCCTGTTATAGGATTTTTCTTACTATCTCAATGTCTAAAGAAACATAAAAAGTTTCTAGTCTTGGTGAGTTGGTGGGCTTAAAATAGATTAACCTCTTCTTAGTTGAGTCAAATTTGATTTGACAACAGTGAGAGAGCATAGCAAGTGGCATTGTGCTACTGATTGCTTGCGATTAGTTTTCCAAGACAGGCTATTTTTACAGACACTGTCAATAATTACTCTTGAGTTAGACCCATAAAAATATTTTCTATTTAACTTGTATTAATTTTGATCTTGTGTGGATTCATAGTAAGTTACCTACTGAATAACTTACGTAATTTTTAGTTTGGTAACAGTCTAATTGAAACAAGGTTCTTGCTGTGAGGATACTGTGTCATCAGTTTATGGATGCATGTATGATTGCAAACACACTTTTGCATGTTCTGGCTGACTGACTCTGTGTTAATGTTCAGGTGTTCAGGGGAGTAAACACTGCAGGCATAGTGCGTTTCAATTGCCAACACTGAACTAACTGATACTTGCATGCTCACCCCCTCAGAGCGAGATACTGTGAGTGCCTGGAAACAAGGATACTCAAACCTACAGCTGCAGCCCTACCATTGTCCAGTCCTTTTATGTTATGTTCCAATCGCTTTTCAGAGTTCATTTTCTTCTGAATCTTATTAATATTCCTGATTTTCTTCTTTAAACAGACTCCCCCGTTCAACTATAAGCTTTTCCGCCTTATTTACAAACTAACTGCCTTTCTTACCATGGTTTACGCTAAGAATGATACTCCCAGTCTCTGCTTGCTTCCTCCTGAGCCAGGTTCTCCTTGACTCTGGCATCAGTCAATGTCAAATGGATTTTAAAGCCCTCAGTTGGCTAGATTTTCTACTGAAGGGGATTATGAAGCTCAGAAGTGAATCAGTAGATTCATTACTAAATCCAGTACCCTAACAGACTATCGCACTGAGGCAGATTGTACTCCTTGTTCAGCACCTGGTCAGGGAACAGTGACTTGTCAGGGCAAACAAAAGTGTCTTCCTGCAATATTCATTCTGCTGTTGACTTTTATGTGAGGTGATGTCTCTACATAGCTCGAAAGAATATTATATTCCAAATAGGTTTTCATTAAAAAGACCTTTAGAGGTTGGTTGAAGCAAAACAGAATATAATTATAATGGGCATTGAAAATACTTGAAATACATATTTTTTAATAGGGTTCAAAGCTATGTAGTCATGAAGGATTTTCCTATACATATTGATTTACTAGAGGACTTTTGGGACTAATAGAATAAATTTTATAATAAATACAAACCCTCATTATTTCTAATTTTCTATGTCAAAAATTAGAAAGAAAAAAGCAATTTCAAAAATTTCTAATTTTTTATTTCCTCATCTACAAAAGCTAATTAAATATAAACACATCATCCATAAAATACGTAGAGGTAGCATCATACAGGACCATGGTAATTTGTCTATGAGGTTTTCAATATTTCATCTAGATAATCTGTCTTTTCTTTGTGCCTTTCAATAGAGTTTTTGCCTTATGTCCTGATACTATGAACATAGGAAGCAATTCTTATTAAATACCACTTTCTTATGAAGATGGTGGAACTCACAGATTATTTGCAAGACAGGAAGTACAAAAAATTGTATAAAATTACATGCATATAGGAACCCAATAACAGGACTGTTTGGGTCTTGAAAAGAGTAGAATAGTGTAAAGAATTCATTCGCCATCATGATAAGCAAGACTGTTATTTTAATTTTATTTTTTCTCTTCAGATTTGAACCACACCAGGCAGGTAATACTCTGAGGTTTCTGAAGATCAAAATTTGGTTCTTTCTGTGTAATAATTGCTTTAGCTAGAAAACACAGCCCCACAAGTAGCATCCTAGACAAGATACAGAGGTTAACAAAGTGACTGTAACCTTTTACAGTTACCAGCCAGTTTCATTTATAGTTCAAGTAAACTGTTCAAGCTGTTCAAGCCAATTCTACAGTTTGGGGTGTTGGTTTTTTGTTTTGGTGTTGTTTGATTTTTTTGAATTCTGTTCTTTGATGGCAGTTCTTCAAAATAGTATAGGCTGTAGCAAATGCACAACTTAATCCATAATGATTTTTTTCTTCCACAAAAATACATTGAAGCCATAGTACTTCTGTTCTATCATTTTTTGTCTCGCCAACTAAGATACATCTTAAACATTGTTAGAGTTTGGAGATAGAGGTTTTTATTGCTAGCTTTTATGTTTCTCAAGGTTCTTTTTGGAAAATTACAGTAAGTAACTTGGCCATCTTATTAACTTCAGATGCAATGCAGAGCATTTGAAAGGAAGGATATTTCTCCCACCAGCCATTTTTCAAAAAGTCCCTAGGGAGTAGAGTGAGGAAGATAGCTGTATGGAACAGAGCTGAGGAAGTTTACAGTTGCTAGTAAAGGTCCTCTCAATCCCTGTCCAGCCATATCTCTTAAGACAGAAGTAGCAACCGTGGGAACTGCTGCAAGTGGAGCAGAGGGACATGTCTCTCACAGTTTCAACACTATGATCCAAAATGATCATTCTCTAATTGTAAATAGATCTGAAGTTTTTCATTATTAAGCATAATTTTACTGCTTTTTTTCTAGATCCCTAAATCCAGTTTTCAAGTTGCAATTAATATTCAGAGTTTGCTGCAGCAAGTAACTAAAAAGAAACTTTATATCCATGTAATACACAGGAGTGATTTTCTACTTTTTAAGGCTACTTATCAGCCTTAATAAGGCTACTTATCAGCCTTAACAAGAATAAAAATTTAGCAACTTTCCAAGAATACTGCAGAAATAAAGCCATGATTTAAACACTACACCACTTACATCTTTGCCCTCAAGGGGAACCTCTTGACTTCACTGAGATGATGAAGATTGTGACCAGATTTATATGTTTACCTTAAGTCTTTCCTTAAGTTTCTAGAAATAAAAAAATGGTTTATAGGACTGATAGTGGGTAAAATAAATGTCAATAAAGAGGAAGTATGAGAAGAAGCTGCTCTGAACCTGACTGTAATAATCATAATACTGTGTTGCACAACCTTTATGTAACTCTTGGCTGTACTGTCCAATAAAAATTATCCTCAAAGTCTTATTTTAATTTTATAAGCTGTGCATATATATAATACACAATGTACTTTTATTCATATGCCAAAGATCTTCAGTCAAATTATTTACTATCAGCCTAAGTCTCTTTTAATAACTTAAGCCCTTAATCTTCTATAACATGTTCTCTTGCACACACTCTGTGCGTGTCTCACTGGCTTTGCAGTTGTCTGAGAATTCCTGTTCACGCAACCTGATTGCAACACAAAAATGCTATTTCTTTGTAAAAATAATTAACTTCTTTAATAGTCAAAGTGTAATCTATTCCTATAGTTATGGTCTGATGGAAAGAATTACAGATTTGTCATTTTTAAGAGAATGTGTCGTTCTTCTGTTCTACTGCTAGAGTTTTCAGAAATCAGGGTGGAGATAAGGAGCATTATTAGAATAAAAGATTTTACGTCATTAAGATTTAACAATTTAATCAGGCATATATAGTCTATTCTATCCAGGTTATCAGATCTCTGGCCCATAATCCCTTATTCCTCACTAAGCAACATGGGAGCTTGGAGGACTGAGGAGTTTCAGATCTGTATGTGTCTTTGGCAGCCTGGAAGAGAAGGACATGTGCACTAGAACTACCAACAGAACCTTAGGTTTTTTTCCCCTGAGCTTTCAGCCTGTATGTCTCCTCCTGTGGCATCCTACGTAAACTAAGGCTTTGTAGTAGGATACTTCATCTATTAATGAAATAAGTTTAAAACAATTTGAAAAAGACCTTGTAAGGATCTTGGAACTGTTAAATATGGAAGAACATTTCAAAGGTATTTGATCTCTTGTATGCTACCTATGTTGATTTCATTGATCACTGTCATTGTAAATGAAGTAGTGTTGTAATTTGAATTATTCTTTACTAGATTTTTTATTTTTTTTTTGTCTTTACTACAGGTTTAAGATTTTTAAGAGCCCTTAGACTGATACAGTTTTCAGAAATTTTGCAGTTTCTGAATATCCTTAAAACAAGGTAAGACCTTTTCTTACATATAGAGTTAGTTGCATTGGTGACAGAACATAGTTTGTGGTCCTAGAAATATATGATTTTCTTTTCTGGTAAAAAAATACTTGTTATCTGTTCTTTAAACCTTTTTCTGCTGATGAATTATTTATCAGTGTCAGCATCTTTTGACATGTGTACAGTAGATTTTACTTGATGTGTTGTTAGCTTTGAAATACCTAAGCAAGAATGAGTGCTGATAGATTCAAAGCAAACTGAATTACAGAGCTCTGCACTGATTAAATATTGCTTCTTCGCATGTAATACGTCCGTATTCCACTGCCCTGGAAATACAGCAATTACAATTTATTCAACAGAACACAACTTAAAAAGTATTTTGAAAAATAATCTTTGTGGCTCTACTTATTTTTTTTTTTTATCTGAGCATCCTTCTTCACATCATTGTCATTAGCATTTCTTTCAAAGAATATTTAAAATATTCCAAGTAACCTCCTGGCTTTCACTGATTCTTCAGGCTATTAATACTTTAAAGTTGTGCAGAAGAAGCACAGCTTTGAACAAAAGATCACTTTGAAGGGAAAAAAAAAAGAACCTTCCCCTCGAAGTTGAAGGCACATTGCCTTTCATCCACTAGTTGATGATGTATGTGTGAAGGCTTTATATACAAGTAACTCCATTTACTTGCTATATTTAATTAGTATTGATGGGGAAATAGATCCTTGAGATTTGTACACACTCTTGGTGAACAGTTGTTTCTTTAACCCTTAGCCTTGAAACTATTCTCTTTGCTGCAAGATTCTCACACTATCTGTGTGACTGCAAGGAATCCAATTCTTGTCAAATAAAAAAATCAAAGAATGTGGAGTGAAGATGTGGTCCAGCAGCTTAGAATGCTACCAGTATGGTAAAGGAGAGTGATTTGTGCAGAAACTCAGAATGTCCACTGAGTTTGCATTTAACACAGAACAACTGCATCAAAAGAAATGGCAGGCAATGGAAACCCCCCATAAACTCAAAGGGTTTTGGGGAAAGGCTAAAAGCCCCTTCCAGGGTGGTGGATTTGTAAACTTCCAGATCCGCAAAAGAAGAGATACTGCATTGAGCACATGCAGTGTATCTGGAGCTGACTTATTCAAGACTGACGTGTTCATTTAAATAGTATTTCTCTGGTGCAAAATTTAGATATCATCCTCTTTCTGATTACTTGTGTGAATGTCCAAACATCTGTAAAATCCAAATGTTGATTCTTAGAAAGCCTGTAAAACAGAGCTTTCTTATGTAACTGTTTTTGACTAGAGACATTGTAGAGTACTTGGAATTAATAAAAAATACTGACAAGATGTGAAACCAATAGTGTATAAAAGGCACTGCTGCGTTTTTAATATTTGGTGCAATTAGTGAAAAAATTCTGTCTTTCTTTTCCCTCTTTTTCCAAGTAAAAAAAAAGTTTCACTCTAACCTGTAAATTAAAATTACTTCTGGAATTAGTGACTGAGATATGAGGCTTAAAGGAGCATATATTATTTACACAGTGGGCAGAAAGGTAATTCCAAACACTGGAATCCAAAGGGATAAGTTAAGCAATGCAAAATAGAGGCACTGAGAAGACTAACAAGGTCATATGGGAATGTCAGATAATTATTAGAATAACTGAATAATTATTAATTATATTTTAAAAGAACTTGTAAGGCAAAACAAAATTTTATTGCAGCGTATTCAAAGACTGTTCTCTGCCAAGGATCTATTTGTTTCCCTAATTTGAAATTAAATGTATTTTACTCAATATTTTTTATTCCTGTGTTTTATGAAATAGAAGGTGTTGTGTGGTGTTCAGTTGAAAATTTCTCTCCTTCACTTCACTGTATTCTAACACTTTTCAACGAAACTACAGAGGCTTAGGCAGGGCTCACAGTAAGGGATTTTGCACAGATGTTGGAAAGAGCTTAAAGAGCAGGAAAATGTTTGTGACTAATCCTTCATCTATATTTAGACTCTGGCAGAAACGCAGGAGTATTTCATAGAGGAGAGATAAGGTACAATATTTAATAAATCTGCAAAAATAAAATGTACAAACAAGTCACGTAAATAGTTATTTTAAATGACTGCTGTCATTTACTTGTATTACAGTAATATGTGGAGATGAACTGACACATTATTGTGTCAGGAAGTCCTCCTGTTCTAAGTTCAGGAGGGTGATATTTAGCCTTTTGTAATGGAGCTTTGTATCCACATGATTTCTACCATTTTGTTTAATCTAAGAACCTGTTCTTTAGGTTACTGTCCTATGACTGAATGTTACCACCAACAAAATATGAACCTTAACCATGTTTTAAGAGAGAAAATAGGGAGTATGTATTGGTGTACATGAATACTAATTAATTTCAGAACTGCTGGTATATTATTTTATTATTGAGTACAGTATTCATTACAGCATCTGTCATATTACCCCTTTGTATTTATTTCCTAGTATGAAGCGGATCAGATTATTTTTCCAGGTTCATTTCTCAACTTTCTTTAGAAAATAATGTATTTTTATTCTCCTTAAAGTAGTTCTAAACAGAAATATTAATTAATTCTACTGCAAAACTACTATTGCTAACACTGACAATGATTTTTTCTGATTTTTATTCTTTTTGGAATGTATATCTTTAGGAATAATAGTAATTTTTCTGAGGCATTATTCTTTCTTAGAAATGTTTTCAAAAACAAAGGAGAGCTATTTCCAATATAGTTCCATGAAAGGGTAAATTATTTAGACATAGTAATATATAGACTTCAGTTCCTTGTGTATTTGTTGAATATCTTTTTTAGCTTTTGAAATCATAGTGAATTTTGTAAGAGAGGGAGTTAGCTTTACTTATATTTCTTACACAAACTTTGAATTATGGTATTTTCTTGCTGAACTGAGCGAGGTCCTTGCTTCAAAATTGCTTCTGGCTACAAAAGGGAGCATGCTACTAAGTGGGACTAAAAAGAGTTTGCAGAATTTTACTGGTAGGTTTCAGTCTTTTTTTCTCATGTGAAATATGAAATACTCTAGCTCTGTGTGAATTTTCACAAAGAAGTCCATAGGACTCCACAGGACTTCATGCAAGCAAAATAATATGAAAATTACTTAGGACTTTACAAAGGAAGTGTAAAATACCTAAGTTATTTAATTAGTGAATAATAAATTTTTAGAAAAGCAGCATGACATTTACAGATTGGCTGCAATAGTGGTGAGTAGGCAACAAAAAACATCCTCTTGCTGTTAATTTTTAAAACCTCCACAGGTATGGAGTTAAAAGCTCAATGAATATAGAAGAAGCATACAAGCCAAAGAAAATTGAAATAATGAATAAAAAGTCAGTCAATTGTATGCATAAATATAATGTTTAGCAGCTAACGTTAGTTGGCATTGCTCAGTTTAGTCATTGGACCTGTGTGGATATATTCCAGGGTTGTAGAATATTTACATGTAAATAATTGCTGAGGTGTATAGCAATAAAAAATGAGGTGAGTGTACTGAAAGGTAACCAACTTATTTATGAAAAAGCATTATTTATTTCTCTTTGTTTGATTATGAGTACAGATGCTGCTAAGATTTCCATGTCTTTCTAAATGCATTGGAATTTTTCTTTCAAGCTATGTAAATTCTGCAAAAGTGAGCTCTCCCAAGACAAAATAATACATATCTTGAATAGGCTCTTGATTAAGTTTTTTAGGGAGCCTGGATCTCTTCGGAAATCATCATCAGATTCTTTCAGTCTAAAGTATGCAGCTGTATACAGATACATATTAAAAATGCATGGAAAATCCAAGTCTGAATTCCTGTTTGTTGTTGGGCTTTGTTTATTTTCAGTAATTCCATCAAGCTAGTGAATCTGTGCTCCATATTTATCAGCACATGGCTGACAGCAGCTGGGTTCATACATTTGGTAAGTATATTTGCAAATATTTCACTGACTATTTCTCATGGTTCATCTGCTGTCTGAGCTAGTTTACTACCTGAAATTACCTTGCTCTGGATAATCCCTTAACACATCTATAGAGTACAATAAAAAGGACATCACAGCTTCCAGAAGTTTAAGCTTCTAGTAACAATTCTGAATAGTAAGTAATATATCATTAACTCAGCAATAAAATATGAGACTTGAACTGCTGCAACTTCTTGACTGCTTACAATGTACCAGTAGGTGGCAGTGTTTCCTAAATAACTACCCAGAGTGCTTCCGGGAAGGGGTTGGCAGAGTTGAAATGATATTGAGGTCCTGGGAGATCAATGGTCATGCCAGAAAAAATCAGTTCTGTATTTCCAGGAGAAGCAATGGAATTGCTAAAATTCCTGGTGGCAGTTTTTTAGAGATTATTTCCTTCTCTTTTGCTTTTAAATTTCAGATTCTTTGGTGTAGCTTTCAGTCACTGATAACATAGATTTTTATAATAGATTTCTATTCTACAATTAACAATACTTGGAAAATGTAGGTAGCATAGGAGTACATATGAGTTCATAAATGTGAATATGTATATATATGATAGAGGTGCGTCAGTAGTGTATTTTAAATATTTTAAACTAATAGCTTTTACTGATTTGTTTGGGAAATATAAATAAATTTAGTTAAGTGTTTGTCTTTTAAGTACATTTTATGATCCACTTAGAATCAGGAAAATTTCAAGGTGCCAGTAGTAATAAGTTATTCAGGAATGGTTTTGGACTAATATTATAATTTAATTATATTCTTGTTAGTCCAGAGCAATTTAATTGACTTGAATTACCTTGAGCTGCATCCAGCTATATTAGATTAAATTCAGAATGTTTATCTTCTTGTTATACCAGGTAGTCATTTAATTTTCACTATTATAAAGATGCACTGAAATTTTGTAGGTTTTCCTTCATGATATACATGTCATTAAGGGATGACCACATTTTTACACTCCTTTAGGCAAATGTAGCATTTTTATCATAGAAATATTAGCTTTTCCAATTGTTGAACAAAAAAAAAGTTGGGTTTTTTTTTTTTACTTACATCAGGAGGGAGGGGATACTATTTCCTAGCTTTTTACTAACTTTTTACTGTGAAAGAAATTTTAGAAGGCGTGCTTGTTTCCTACTGATAAATCTATAACTTTGTCACAAACAGTAGCTGGTTCTTAGAGAAGTAATAGTCTATCCCTAAACGTAACATGACACTACAGCCATTAATAGCTATATAATGTTTTAAAACAAAAACATAAAGAGGTATATTTGCATTACAAGTAAGATTCACTCTGAAAGGTTCTGAACAAGTTGGTAGAAAATGAGTTTACCTAACTGTGTTAATAAATTATATTATTTAGTGGTGAATGGAAAAGATATTTTCCACAAATAGTATGAATGGCAAGGCTATGCATATTGGAAAAAGAACTGTAATGCTATAATTGGGACAGGGTTAGTATCTGTATTTGCTCAAAATAAGGATCCAGAGTTTCTATTGTACACCAACATGTGTGTGTGTATATATATGTGTGTGTGTGTATATATATATACACTGACAAGCTTACATAAATATATCAGTAGAATTAATTTTTGGTGCAACACTATTAATTCATTATACCTTTTTTTTTTTTTTGTACATTTTAGGTGGAGAACTCAGGGGACCCATGGGAAAATTTCCAAAATAATCAACCGCTAACATATTGGGAATGTGTTTATTTACTGATGGTTACAATGTCCACTGTTGGCTATGGAGATGTTTATGCAAAAACAACCCTTGGTCGCCTTTTCATGGTCTTCTTCATCCTTGGGGGATTGGTAAAAACTATTATTATTATTATAACAGCAATCTTAATCCTGTATATCTCAGTGCTGTAATTAAATAAATAATGTATCTGGGTTTGTGACTTAAAATTAATTATAAAAATTTTAAATATGTTTAATATACTCTATTTTTTTGACATAGATAAACATTTTTGCAGAGCTTGTCACAGTAGTTCAGTTCAGTAGCCAAAAGTTTTCTAATCCATTTAAATGAGGATAATGCATGTGATTACATATGGAATATCTTAATATTTCAACTTACAATGTGATTTGTAGTCCTCTACTGTTTAGTGACTGACTGTAATGCATTTTTTGAGGCTGTTACTGATACTTAAAAGCACATTGCGGTTTCAGAAGTCCTACCCACCCTTTTGTGTTCCTTCCCAGATTTCCAACAAACACTGTGGCTTTGGACTGCCTTAAAGAGCAGCTTGCCTGATCCAGATGATGGCAAACCACATTATCTGTAGTTTCAAACATCCTTTCATGTCATGTAGCACAGTTTTAACTCACAATTTATCACATGGCCATAACCAGTATGCTTTTGTATCAGTAAGTTCTTGTGTTCTTTGTCCTGTAGGTACATAACACCAAAATTACTTATTGTCTTATGTCAAATTTCCTATTATTTATCAGTTAGTAATATTATAGGACCTGTTGCAATGCTATTCTCTAAAACAGCAAGCTTTATTTTAATATTTATACTGAGCAAGATAAGTGCTTTATAGATGACCCTTAATATATATCATGCACATACCTGCAAATGTATATTGTTACTTTATTCTCATATATTGATGTCACATATACATCTTATAGAGGTGATATGTACATAATTAATGTTATGCATGTCATATATGAGACACACACAGTTACATATATAGGAGTATATATATAAGCATAAATATATACATTCCCATCTATGTTTACTGACATATAAAGACAAATACTATGTTAACTGGCAGTAGCTCTTTGAAGTATCCAGCCACAAAGGAGATGTTTGTTGGACAAAACATGGCAGAATAATTTTTATTTTCTCCTCAAAACCTTTTGTCTATCACGTTATTCCAATCCTTTTAAAAACATAAACTTTTGGACAAGTTGGTGGTTTTTTTTGGTTTGGTTTGTTTTTTTGGTTTTTTTTTGTTTGTTGTTTGTTTTTTGTTGGGGGTGTGTGTGTTTACTTTTTGTTTCTTGACAAGGGAAATAACCCTAATTCCATCTTCTTTTTGCCTTTTGAATTCTAATCATAAGGGAAAAAATTCTGTTTTTTAAAATAGAAATGTAACAGTAATACTTGTTTTTATTTTTTGCAGTAGAGCTTGGATAGGTTTTTTTCCCCTCCCCTCTTCAGGAAGAAGTAGACATAACTGTATTTTATCATTAGATACTAGTTTGAATTAATTTTGTTCTTGTTTTGTTTTGTGTGCCTGTTTTTCATCTTTTGACCATATTTTTAACTTATGAGGTGTGCACCTTCTCCAAGACCAACTTTTACATTGAGCCCTCTTGTTTTGCTTAATAAGAATTTTTATATTTTTAAAATTTTACTTTTAAACAACTTCATAGATCTAATTCTTTTGCATTTTCAGATCTTAAAAATATATATCTTCTGAAATTATTCATCATCCCCCTTTCTTTGGCCTCTCTTTTTAGTCTTTTCTTCTGTCTCCTATCTTCTTCTTAGGCCATGTTTGCCAGCTACGTCCCTGAAATCATAGAGTTAATAGGAAACCGCAAGAAATATGGTGGTTCCTATAGTGCGGTTAGTGGAAGAAAGTAAGTATCCCAAGAGGCTCTGCTGCCTCTGCTGCAGTAGAACACTCTCTGCATGCCATTTTCTTTTTTTGTTTGTTTTTGTTTCATGCATGTAGGCAATGTTTGCTCGCTACGTGCCAGAAATTGCTGCTCTCATCCTTAATCGGAAGAAATACGGCGGGACTTATAACTCAACCAGAGGCAGAAAGTAAGTCAAAAAAGTCCAGGTGTGGTTGTGTGACTTTAAAGAGCCCCTGAAGGTGGTAATAGCTGACTCACAGCTTATACAGCTGTATTTCTTGATGTCAGATATTACCACTGGAGAGTTGTCACACTGTAATTAGAGACCTGGGCTATGCTATGGTACGAGTCACAACATTTTCCCCCACTTCAAGAGAACCCGGATACCACTAGGACTACACTGACATGTCTTGTAAAAGATGCTGCTATTGCATGTGCAGTTAGCTTCTGGAACAAGGTTGACATGTCACTTCACAGTTTCACACATCACATTATCGTTGTCATATCTTAACTAAGCGACAATGATAATTCACATGATTTTCAAACAACTCAGTTCTTTAGAAAACTTGGGTTTACTGGAGTGCAAAATACGATATGTGGATCAGGTTATTCCATTAGACTGACTATGTCAGAAGTCTGATAGTGCTGTTTCTTGTTCAAACAGCAGATTGAGATCTCATGTGGCTCCCAGTGACTTCATATGAATATGACATATTGTTGTGGTTTTAGGATTTTGAAGTGATTCTTTTCCACACACTGTATAAAACCTATCCTAAGAAGAGCAAGTAGTAGCCTTAGTATCAGTATAGTATGGAAAAAAAACCAAACCCATAAAAAATATTGGTTTTAGCAGATAGAAAAGTTAAGTTTTATTGAACTACATTAGCTTGTTATATTTCTATTGAATGCCTCTTTGTTTTCTTGACCAAGTTAAAACCAACTCTTTTTGGCTATCCCAGCATCTCGACCTGCTGGGATATATCCTTAGATGAACTAGATGTACTTGGCGATATAGTGGTTTCTCCTCTATATCACCTTTAGTGTTGCCATCACAACATCACATCACAACAAAAGTTTCATTACATAGCATTCTGACGTTCACTGATAGAGATATATTTTCCCCAAAAGACTAGTCATGTAGAATCCTTTCTATATAACGTAAAGAAGGTACTGCAAGTACATGCATCTGATTAATTGTCCCTCTCCTTACTTTAAGAAGATAATATTTTAACTTTATTCCTTTCAAATAATCACCCATGCATCATTTTATAAATGTGGATTATGGTTTTATCAAATTTTTTCTTCTCTCTGTGGAGCAGAAAGACTGTAAATGTCCCACAGAGCTAATTCTAGAGATTGTTTTACATCACTGTCTAGAGAAATCAAAGTTTTTTTCTTTAGTTATAGCTTATACTATTGTATGTTTGATAATATTCGAGCAATCAGATGACACAATTAAAAACTTCAGTACTTTTGGTTTTTTTGAGATACTCTCAAATGTCTAGTTTGTTTTTTTTTTTTTACTGTAAACTCTGGAACCCTGCAGCATAATTCACTTCTCCAGATTAAGAAAATGCCTTAATTTATTTCTGAGATACTGTATCATAATTAATGTTGCAAAATCATTTTTTGTGACAAAGGCCTACTCAGTTTCATATTTGTATTCACACTTAATTTCTCAAAGAGAGAAGTTTTTTAAACACAGAACTTACACCTCTGTTTTTGAGGCTCCAAAGGAGTCCTAGCAGAGGAGAATATGGTTAAAAACTATTTTACATACAGAGTTTTAGTCTCTCCCCTTCTACATTGTCACTAGTACCCTGCATTGCTCAGATGTCTCTAAACTTGGACTTGATCTTCAGTCAGAACCCCACATCCTGAATAGCTGAACTCCAGATTACAAGCTTTTGCTAGCTTTGGGGCGTGCTTGATTTTTTTTTTTTTCACCTTTTCTTTTTGTCTTTATTTGTATACACTATCTGTTTTTAGCTCACTCTTTTGTCAGTGCTTTCTCTGCTGATCTCTACTGCCCATATAACTTGTTTGAAACTCAGCTCTGTCACCAGCATATAAACTGTTCGATTTACTTCATGTATTGTTTTCTGGTTCAATTATTAATTACTAAAGTGGTTTAAAGACATCCTTTGCTCATGTGAGTCTTTCATCAAGGATCTAAGCTTGGGAACTGCACAGTAAGAAGCCATTAGCAGCCCTTGTTTGATGTTGCTTTTGCAGTCAGTAGAACAAGATTGATGAAATGTTATGGTTGGCCAAAATTTAAGTTTTCATTTGGAATTCAGTGTTGAGAGAATGGATTGTCAGGACCAATAAGTTCTCCTTTGCTTGGGATATGGACATATGGTAGTAATTAGCAATATAAGGTCTTCAGTTGAGCAACCAAGCATAGATTCTGGCAGCAAACATAATGAGAAACTACAGTTGTTCTATTCCTAACATCACAAAGTTTCCAGATGAAATTAAATGAATGTACAAAATTAAAGCAGCTCAATTTTGTTGAAAGATGTAGTTTCAGCTCTTAAAATAGCAAATGTGTATATTTTTTTAATGTTTTCCAAAGTAGGTAAATATATGGAATCTGTTTTGCAGCATTTATACGTATGTTTATGTATGTTGCCTCATGAGCTATATCTGTGGAGTAATGTGCTTCTATATGATTATTAAACATTTAGGTGAGAAGTTAAAATTAACATATGATTGTCTATGTCTTGAGGATTGCATTACATCATGTTAATACTAAGGACAGCCTTACTGTAGAATTGTAACTATGGAAGCAGCTGGACTGTATGCATAAAAATTATTTCTACAACTCCACTCACTAAGGAAGAGGAACAACCCATACACCAGCAAGTTTGATCTTGTATTTCGTTTTGCTTTTCACCCAGTAAAATCCCCAAAGGACTCATAAACTATATAGGAATAATTTTGAACAATAAAGAATCTTACTTCTCTCTTACATGACACACATACCTGCAGAGTTTGTAACAGAATTTTTTAGGCAGCATGCAATTATCACTGGTTAAATTTACTAGACACTAGGTAGTTTTTTTACAGAAGTCCACAGAAAATTTAAAATTTAATTTATAATCTCTGCTTTGCAATATATTCCTGTAATGAGACTTATAAGTTCTCATAGAACACTAATCGGGAATTTTATTGAAGTCTTTGACTGCAGTTTCACCCACCTCTTAAATAAACAACAGTACTCATTGTTGCATATATACACGACCATACCAATATATCTATACAAAATGTGACTGAGACCAAACATACACATTTAATGACAAGTAGGGTAACTACTTTGGCACAATTGCAACTTAATGAAAAAAAAAAATGTTACTGAAAAAGGTAACAATCCTTGCCTTGAATTTTAAAATTGTAAACAATGAGATCTGCTCTATAGGTAAGGAGATTACTGCTAAACAGCTGATTTGCTACTGTTTACGGATCAGATCATCAGAACATTCTTCAGTGTTTTTTACTGGGTGCCCTGACACACCAGAATAAGACGGTCAGTAGACAAGAAAAATCTGGCCTTAGTTTAGTTATGTTCAGAACAAATGAACAATTGCTTCCTGCTATGGTCACCATGAAATACAAATGATACATAGAAAACCAGACTAGTTACAAAGACTGAAAATAGCTGATATTAGTGTGTGTGTATATGTATATATAAAAGATCTAACTGGGAAATAAAATTCAGGTATGAGAAGCAATCAGAACTGTAAAAAATACAATTTTCTAATACTGCTAAGAGGTTATCTTAGGATAACAGTGGTGCATCTTCCAATGTTTTCCACATTTCCTACATAGATTTTCTTTTCTTTCACAGTAGCAACTCAGTCACTACTGTTTCTCCTTCCTGTGCATTTCTCTGGATGAATTCTGTAGCACTCGATTTTATCTTTTGGGAGATACGTTTTGCAAAGCAGGCATTGCACATAATATTCTTTATGTGTTAGCCATGATTTCTGATTTCTGTAGAAGTGGGTAACAGTGTAGCTTACTTTCTCTATAGAATAGTTGGCATATTTTTATTAATAGGCCAGTATCTACCTGACAGAGTTTTTGTGAGATTTGACAATGTCAAGTTTATGCTTTCTGAAATGAGAAATGCTTTTAAAATGCAAAGTAGACAAATTTATATTCATAGAATTGTTTTGGTTGGAAAAGACCTTTAAGATCAACCATTTCCATGGGCAGCCCGTTCCAGGGCCTGACAACCCTTTCAGTGAAGAAATTTTTCCTAATATCCAATCTAAATCTCCCCTGGTGCAACTTGAGGCTGTTTCATCTTATCACTTGTTACTAAGGAGGAGAGACTGACATCCAGCTCATTGCAACCTGCTTTCAGGTAGCTGTAGAGAATGATAAGGTCTCCCTGAGCCTCCTTTTCTGCAGACTAAGCAACCCCAGCTCCCTCAGCCACTCCTTATAAGGCTTGTTCTCCAGACCCTTCACCAGCTTTGTTGCCCTTCTTTGGACATGCCCCAGCACCTCAATGTCTGTCTTGTAGTAAGGGGCTGAAAACCGAACACGGTATTCAAGGTACAGCCTCACCAGTGCTGAGTACAGGAGGACAACCACTTTCCTAGTCCTGCTGGCCACATTATTTCTGATAGAAGTCATGATGCTGTTGCCCACCTTGGCCACCTGGGCAAACTGTTGACCCATATTCAGCCAGCTGTTGACCAATGTTTCCAGGTCCTTGTATGCCAGGCAGCTATCCAGCCACTCTTTCCCAAGCTTGTAGTGCTCCATGGGTTGTTGTGCATCCTCCTTTCGGCCCTTCTTGTAGATGGGCGTTACATTTGCTAACCTCTAGTCAACTTGGACCTCCATGGTTAGCCAGGACTGCTAATAAATGATGGGAAGTGGCTTGGTGAGCACTTCTACCATCTCTCTGTACCCTTGAGTGGGTCCCATTCAGCCCCATTGACGTGTGTATGTGTCTAAGTATTGTAGCAGGTTGCTATCTCCTCTTGGACTATGGAGGCTTCATTCTGCTCCCTATCCCTGTCTTCCAGATCAGTGGGCTGGGTACTTGGAGAAAAACTGGTCCTACTGCTAAAGACTGAGGCAAAGGCAGAATTAAGTATCTCAGCCTTTTCCTCATCCTTTGTCACTATTTCCCCCCTACATCCAATAAAGGGTGGAGGTTCTCCTTAGTCCTCCTTTTGTCACTAATGCATTTCTAGCAACATTTTTGTCTTTTACAGCAGTAGCCAGATTGTTCTAGTTGGGCTTTGGCCCTTCTAATTTTCTCCCTTCATAGCCTAACGTCTTTGTAGTTCCCCTGAGTTGCCTGCCACTTCTTCCAAAGGCCATAAACTCTTCTTTTTTAACTGAGTTCAAGCCAAAAATGTGTTCAGCCATGCCAGTGGTCTTCTCCACCAGCTCATCTCTTAGCACATAGGAATGGCCTACTCATGTGCTTTTAAGATTGCCTTCTTAAAGAACATTTATAAACTGGTGGACTAAAAGAGAGACTGGATAACTGAATGCTTTTCCCTACATTGAATTACTGACTTGTAATTCCCTAGACTAAATTCTTTTTACCTTTTTCATGTGAAACTACTGTCAAATCCAGTGGAAGCTCTTTAGGAGGACAGCAAGCAGGACACAGCTTCACGTGAATAGATATTGTCAGAGGGAGTGATTTGTGTATATATAAACTGCCTATCTTTGTCCCAATAGTAAATATTTATGTTAAACTTTGTTAAATTTTTGAAAGATTAGAAAAAACCAAACATTCAGAGGCATTCCTGTAGTTAATATATGATTAAAAAATTTTAATGAAATCACAGTTCTTTATTGTATAAACTATTAAAACCTTGTTTCTCTTCTGTCATGATTTGCTTTGCTTCCCAGGGATTTCTTCAGATTTCTTCAATTTACAAGCCATAAATTAGCAAATCATCAACATATCAATGGGAAGAATCATCTGTTAAGAGATTCCTTCCAGAAGGAAACATGGGATTCAATAACTAAACTTCACAGAGAAAAATAAAAACTGTAGACAGATAGATATGGTAAACAGAAAGACAAACAGATAATTTAAGTTGACAGGCCATCTTGGACTCATTAGACATTTGATTAGAAATTAGAAAAACATTTTTTAAGGCTTTTCCAGATACTTTGGCAAAGGTCCATTTGCTGAAGGAACGAGAGGCATAGCTCCAAAGAAAGTGACATTAGATTATTATATTAAATAATTTGATACAATATGTAAGATATTATTTTCCAGTGAGTTGAGAATGTAATAAAAGAATGTGACATGGATTGCATTATGATCCTCAGGGATGTCTCTATTTCCCATCTGCTAGCCATTCTTCTAATCCCACTCTTTCAAATGAAGTCTCACTTAGTGATAAAGAAAATCTGATGAGTGTTAAATAGACTGTCAGATAGAACTAATAGCACAAACTGGTTTTGGTTTTTTTTAATTTTTGCATGCTTATTAACTATATCTGTTCCTGTGAAAGCAAGAAAGGAAATGTGGGAAGTGACATGTAACAATGTTATGACTTAAAAAAATGTGTATTCCAGGTCTCAAATCACTTTCCATTCCTACAATAAGAGCACTAATTTTATATTCTTGGTTAAAATTGTAAAAATTTCAACTTCTTCTTCTCTCTGCCTGAACTGTAAAAAAAACATTTTGGCATCAAAATAGCCATTGTTGCTGTCCAAATTTTGACCCATAAAAGGCTGAATCTAATTTATAAATCTTCTGATTTACCATATTCTACAAAATATACAGGCCGTGACTTTGTGTGGACATTAGAAGGGAGTGCAATGTGAGATGGCAGAAGTGGTGAATTAATCAGCAAGTTTTAGTGAATTATGGCTTTTTGTTTTAACTTAGGTTCTGTTGCAGAAAATTAGTCATGACATTATGAGGTGATTTCTATGGAAAGAAATGCATTAACTCTGGTCATGAATTAAATGTTCAAAAATCTTAAAGCCTTTCCTAACTTCTGCGTTCCTTACAAAGGATTTAGTTATTTTTTGACTCATTGAGCATTTAAAAAATGCATCAGGCAAATTGAAAATGAGTAATGTTGGGAACGTAGAAAGCTATTAACTTAAGGGAAAATATTTTCAATTGATTTTAAAGGTGATAACAGGGTGTGTTGTATATGCTGCACAAAAGAGTATGAGAATGAAGCCCAATGTTTGGAGTGATTAGACCAGTTGAGACCAGTTGATTAAGGTCTGTTTGCAACTCAGATGCTAAGGATGGAGATGTGGTTTACTTTTGCATTTTGCTGTAAGGTTTTTAGTATGGACTCATTGTGCGTGTCATAGCATTTAACAGTTTTTACTTCTATTTATACTAATTCACTTATTTCTTATGGTGGTATAGCTGTGTTGTGTCTAACTGTTGTGGTATTTTTTATGAAACCAGAAATACTCTAGATAGTATTACCATCAAGACTGAATGAAAGGTTGAATATGCATCCTTTACTTTAAGCTGCAGTGGAAGCCTCTTAACTAACCCAGGTCCTGTCAGAAACAATTCACTGAGCTTTCTTCTTACTGTTGCAGTTTCAGAGGGATGCATCAATCAAAGAATATTAACTTTTAATCTTAACTTGCTTTATAGACAAGCATTGCACAATTGTTTAGATCATAAAAATGTGAGATAAATGCATTTAGCTATAACTGAGTGATGAAGTTGAAATAAACAAAGCAACTCACAATGAATCACTTAAAATAGTATGCTATTGCAAACAGACTTTGATGCAAGCTCTAATATGCAGTATGCTATTTATCCAGGATTAAAGTATCTGAAATGTACTCTGTTGGCCTGTTCTCTAGTAGAAATCTCACTTAGACGGACGTAAAATATTTGAGAACCCGTGTAAGTGAATTTTTCTGTACTATTTCTATGTGCTTTGGAAACAATTTCTAATATTTAAAGGTTACCAGTGATACACCACCAGTATTCACTGAGGAAGACTGAAACCTGGATTTCTATAAGTGGACTTGGTATAGTTTCATTCATCTGATGTTCCACTGATCTGCACTGTATACCGTGTATTGATGTAGCTCTTTGAGTGTTTTCTGATATTAACTAATTCCTTTTTCTTTACTCACAATATAAGAGACATCACAAAGAGCATCAAACCTGTTGGAAAGAACAGATGACAGTTTCTGTCAGATTTAATCACAGCAGGTTTAGCACAGGCTGCATGAGTTCACTCTGATTCCTAAATAGTTGGCAGGTGAAACTATCAGGTCCAATTTACAGAAATTCAAGGTACCTCAGACACATTCTCACATACTGTAATCACATCTCCAGTCCTAGTGTAGTCATATTCTTTTATACATTTAATGTTGATACCTATATTAAAGTCAGTGCTTTTGGCTTGTCAGTAACAACACTTTTTGAAATTTTTAATTCTTCAGGAGTAAAGGGAATAGTGAAAATCTGCTTTCTAACAGATGAAGGAGAACAAACGGTAAAATAGCATTGCTGAGATGTTATATACTTGACAATGTGCTATACCTTTGAATATTTTTTACTTGTCTCCTTTGTACTAGAAGATTTCTTGAGCCTGATTTGAGAATCAGAGCAAGAAAATAGCTTATAGTTGACTTTTTTAAAAAAGTCGTGATTTCAGAGCCCTATGTTTGCAGATATGAATGATTAATACAAAAAGACAAGATTGAGAGTAACACTTTTTAGTTTTATAACTACTAGAGTTATTTTTTAAAAAGCAATGCGTGTGGCTTTTTGGTTCACAAGTGTCCATTCCAGATGAGTATTTCTCAGGTTTTGCTTTTGTCTATGCAATACATAGGCAATTTTTGTTCATATTAAAATATTATATTATCCTGGCTCATTATACACATGCACTAAAAAGAAGTGGTCCTTAGAGGACCATCCTTGAGTTTAAGTCTTCTGTGAAAAAAAGAGAAAATAATGAAATCATGACTGTACAGCACCTATTACTCTATCTGTATTAATTTGAGAGTAGAGATTATATTAAAATAAGGCATGTGTTTAACCTAATAAGAGAGAGACACATAAGCACATAAAGTTTTCAGTTAATTGAACGAAACTAATAGAATCTTGAATAATGTTAGGTAAATCATAAAAAGCACAAGCAGCTAGAAGTGTATTGTAAACCAGTGTATTTAAAGAATGTGTACCACTTAATAGATAAACAAGACCATATGTACAGTGTCTGTTGACAGTTATTGACTTTTCATAATAAGAAAAAGTGACTGAGCCCCATCCTTTGTTGAGGAAAACCAGGTAGGCTTTACAAGAACCTGTTTACTGCAACCACAGCAGCCTGCTGCTGGTATACAAAGAAAGAATTTAGATGGTCAGCAGATGAATACATGATGAGAACACTAAGCAGAAAGACCATAAAGCGATTTGGGCATATGTATTTGATGTAAATATTATAGTCTTATAGAGACGTCTAGATCAATATGTGCCACACTTGATTTAGTTACTTGACAAGTGAACACCATGTATTCAACTGAATGCTGAACAGAATTTTGTATTTATTATCTTTGATTAATTATGACAGACTAGTTAGAGTGAGTTTTTTCAAGTTCTTTATACTTGTTCCAATGAAATGGTTGTAATTTCTTTCAAAATGAACAGGCAAAAGATTTCCTTTTGTATTGTGTCCTCTGAAGGAAGAGCTATGCAAAGATACTTTTTGAAGAATCCTGCTCACAGTGGATCTGTTTTCATTTACAGTACTATTTACATGGATTAAGTGTATGTTATCAATTATGTCAGATTTCTAGATGTTTTAGCTTTTGCTTATTTCATTTTTTTCTTCCTCAGACTGTTTGTGGTTGCTTTGGACCTTTTATCACCATTTTTGTTTATGTTATAAGAAGTTAGTGTATTTTTAGCAAATGTATCATTATGTCAGTATCTCCATGGAAAAAAATTAGCTAGTGTAGAGAATTTCAACCGTAGAATCACAGTTGGAATCAACTATGTAGAACTGTAGTAATTTTTTATATTTGGTCACTGTAATTAAGTTTGAGAATGATAAGTACATACAGGAGAGAATGGATTAGTCTGGCTTTTTTGGTTGATAGAACATGGCGCCTGATAAGTTTTTGATTCTCTGTAAAATATTCTTTTTGTAGCATTAAAATAGTGTAATACGAATTCCCATTGGTATATTAAACCAGTTTCGCCTCTGATACATGATACCAATGGCAACTATTACTTAACAGAAACCTGAGTCCTACTGAATACTTATCAGCAATAAAAGTGTCTAAATTCCTGAATTGTGGTTTCAATATTGCAAGGGAATTTCTAAATTTTTTTTAAAGAATAAAAAAAAAAAAGGAAAGCATAATAATTTAGCTGAATACTGTATTACTTTTGAGGTTTTTCATAAACAAAAGCTCAATGCAGAGGTTAGACATTTCTGTTGACCCAAAATTTTTAATACAATATTTTCCTACCTACCAACTCTAGTTGAAAGCAAAAGGTATACAGTATGTTTGCTTTACTTTTGGTGCATGGAAGATAATGGATGGCACATGGGAAGGGAACGGTTATTGGAGAAACAGAGGAAGTTATAAATTTCAGAGAATATACAGGACAGATTGTGACAATATAAGCTCTCCAAGTTTTCTTAAATGATATACCTAATAACTCTCTCTGGGCAAGTAGGAAATCTGTTTTCAATTTCTTCTACTTCTAAGCAAAAATATAATTTACATTAAAAGGAGATTTTTTGGGGGTGGTTTTCAACCAAAAATTAATGCACATATCTCATCAGAACATCCTGTTTAAAACCCAGAAGGTTCTGTTGCAGTCGCTGCTCAGGACACTGTCTTACTCTACGTAAGAACAGCAATGAAGAGAAGAACAGATAATGTCCAGCCCCAAATCGGAGTGCTAAAATGAAATGATGGTGCAGATGCCTTCTGACACTTCCAAAAATATCAGTCCTGATGCTCAAATGCAAGGATATTTGACAGTGAAATGTTTTACCTGCACTGGAGCAGTTTGCTATGAAACCCTACTGAGTGAGAATCATAACAGGGTGGAATTAGTGTAGCAAATGCATCTGCTTTCATTACGAGTTTTTTGGAGTAGACAATCTCTGGAGATTTTTTCCAACTTGAATTATCATGTACTCTTATGATCCTATGAATATTTTTTCTGCAAGAGAGTAATTTGGGTTGCACACTCTATCTGGCTTGTAGATTTTCTCTTTAGTTTACCCGTATTTTTAAAATGTGGACTCTAATTAATGACAGACAAGAACCCATATAAAGTGAAATCTTCCAAGAAGGAAGTAAATTTTTCACACAGGAATGCAGTGTAGCACAGAGGCATTCAGGAAGAGACCCTGCTAAAGCTAACAGCACAGGATCTGTACAGAGCAGTTCCCTACAAGAAGTTATTTCTATTATTAAAAATAATGCATCAACTATGCCAATAGCAAGTTAAATTTTTTAATTAGTAATGAATGGAAACATTTGAAGAATATAATACCCATAGTTTAAAATTAGTAATCTTAGATAACACGTACAGACAGTATGAAGAATACAAATGAATATTTTTTGCTGCTATTTATCATTTTCTTGCCCTTTGTGGTTTTGATGCTAGGTGGGTTTACACTTGGGAAAAGTGCTGAATACCACTAAACAGCTAGAACTTCCTAATATGTTAGTGTAATGTAGCGTATCAAACACACTGTTCAGAATTTAAATCTAGTAACCTACTCAGGTTTTAAACATCTCTTCAGGATCTGAACTTTCTTGAGGTTTTCAGTTTACATTGATATATTGGATGGAGGTTCATCCACTTGTTGGAGAGTGAATGCTAGTGCTTGAAATCATATTTCACCATACTGTGTTGAAGGTTAGTATCCTGACCTAACTCTGTGTTCAGTAGCACATGCACACACAGTGTTGGCAGTTCAGCCAATTGACCACTAGGGAAACTGAGGACAAGTGCTTCTGAGGAGGGCAATATAGGCGTGTTTTTATTCACTACAGAGGCTGCTGCAAACTCTGCCAAGCTGCAGATATCCCAGAGGAAACCTCTTTAAGGACCCCTTGCACCAAAAAAGGATGAGCTAATATATTTTATGTCTTGTTTTCTGATATCGTGCTTACCACCTCATAAAACAAGAAAGCTTTAACTCAGAGATTTTTGTGTTTATAGTGTTTACAGTCTAAAAACTCAGTGCTCTGTACACTTACTGCACCAAAGACTTAGGTTAAAATTGAGCACAGTCTTCCTGAAGTTAAAGCAGGCACTCTGGATAGCTATTTTAGCAGTAAAAGTTCATAGTATTGGATCCTATGTTAAATACAAAACAGAATGATCAGAGTCTCATAAACATATATTTCTTGACTGTTAAAAAGAATGAAATGATTGAAGGTTTTGACTGCTGTTATTTGTAAAATTACACCAGAGTCCTGGTGATGTCACTAAGAACTCATGCAAAAGGAGTGTTTGAGTTTATCATATGTCTAAATAAAGCTTGAAAACCCTGTGCTATGCTATTTATAAAAGTAGTAATAGTAGATCAATATCAGAAAGTGTGCTGGACTGGTGTAATATTTTATTGTATTTTGTTTTTCTGTGCCCATATGAACCACTGCAAAAATAACAGTATGTGATGGTGACATTATTTACTGCACGATGCATATTACTGATGTGTTCTTTGTTCTGCATAATTATCCCTTTTCCAATGAGTTTTATGCACTTTTCACACGTTTCTTGAAGCATCAAATTATGAAGGAAGAACAGACTCCCTTTATAGCCCATTACACAAGTAATGATTGCTGCCATCTATTTGTTATTTCCACCCAATGAGGTTTCTGCATTACTGAGTTTTCCTTAGAACAATTAGGAAGTAGGTGAGATTTGGATGGTTTAATTCTTACCCTTGGAATTGCTTTGCTTCACATTTGGAAATTCAAGTACCAAATAAGTGTGAAATAATGTATTTGTAGCATTTGTGCATAGGATATATGACTGCAATGAAGCTGACTTTGTGTTAGTTCAGGAATTTTATCTATACCACCTTGTCCCTCTTCTTGACTTCTGTGAGTAATGTGGTAATTGGAAGTGTTAGCAATAGACGTATCAAAATCAAATCTGTTTTAAACCCACAACGTTAATGGAAGCTGGAGTTGAGTTTAACTCCATGAAGGAAATTGTGACACAATGTAGAATATTCTAATCAGAGTGGACTTTGCTTTACAATAATAAAGGAGCAAAGATCCCTTAAATCAAGAAGAGTGCTATTTCCTAGGCCTTTTCTTCAGCCTCTCAGAATTTAAGATGTAGAATTCAAGAACACAGATGTAGATATAGTGCTTCTATCTTACATGATCATATACATCTATTAACAGAGATGTGAAGCAATAGAAACCTTTGTGACATCACAGTCTGTGCAAACTTTGATTTTCTGAGTAATCTATTGCAATGGTGCAATAACGATTCCTTATTGTAAAGAACTCTCCTTGTAGAGTTACGGTAGGAAAAAGATTTCTTTTTTACTGCTTATGTCCTGTAATTGGTAAGCTTTGCACTGTCTTCATTGTCATAATTGTCTGCTTTCAACCATGGAAAAATATTGAATAGTTTTAGAGAGAGTTGCTGTCATAAACCAAAAAATAAACAGTAAATCTCAGTATAGGATATAAAAACATGGAGAAAGATGTATAAAATAAAGAAATATGACTTTGAAAGGAACTGGTTAATACATTGTATAAACATGTTTATAAATGATGCTACCTATTGCTGAATGTGTAATACAACTTGGCCAAATGGGTTGTTAATAGTAGTCTTTGCAAGTGAGAGTGTATATGTATTTGCAATTATGAAGCATCTTTTGGAACTGATGTTTTCCTTCCCTGACTTCATAGAATAGGTTCTAGAGAAACATCAAGTAGATATTAACACTCTTTTTGGCCAACAAATTATCATTGCCTTCTCTGCTTTCTTGCTTGCTTGTTTCACCTTCTTTGCAAGATTAACTCTGATTTTTCTGTAACAGGCACATAGTTGTCTGTGGTCATATAACACTTGAAAGCGTGTCCAACTTCCTGAAGGACTTTCTGCACAAGGATAGGGATGATGTCAACGTAGAAATCGTCTTTCTGCATAAGTAAGTAATCTTTCAAGTTTAGTCCTATTGTCTGTTACTAAAACTCATTAAATTAAGCTGTATCTTTTTTGGGGGAAGACAGAGGATCTTTCAAACTCCAAATAACTATAAAATTAATATTGGCAATTACTTTTGTTAACAATGTATGTTGAAAAAAGAGTTTTCCTCTACAAATATTTTATAACCCATTGCTAAGTACAGGTGTTTCAAGCAGACAAACTTCAAACCAAATCATGTCAATGGTAAAGTAGATAGCTAAACACATAGTTGAAGTGGGAATGGAATTACAAAATAAAAAATATTGAAATACTAGTAAATAGATGTGAAAAGTTTCTTTAGTGGCAAATATTTCTAGTGAAAAATACTGTACGTCATATGAACTTATGCTATCTGAAAACATATTTTCAACTTCAATCTCACTAGGAAAAAATGCTTATTTCATGTTGCAGACTATTTATAAAAAGAAAAATGTAGATGCAGATGTAGTTCAAATATAAATGAGATACATTACTTTACAGATACAGTGAAGATAGAAAAGAAATTCTTGTCACGGTGATAATTAGTACTGCTTTTACCCATATATACATACCTACACATACATAGTCTCTTGCATTTCTGATGTGGGATTTGGAAAGGTGTCTTAAGGTGGTACTGTTTGTTGCAGGCTCTGCATTACATGTAATACAACATCAAATAGACATGCCTACCTATGGGAAAGGCTGCTAGAAATAGCCATGTGCTAGAGAGAGAGACAGTATGAAATGTCTCTTCTGTTCTGAAATGGTATCTGTTTAGAAGTGTTGCAAGCTATGAATTAATAATATCTGTGTATTTAGCAGCAAGTTCTGCACTTCTTGTCAAGGAAAATGATTAAAAAGTTAAAGAATAATTTGTGATAATTTAACAAAGGAAGCTGAAAACCTAAGAATCAGCAGCACTTGTGCAATTTTTTTAATCTAGTCCTTTCAAACTGAACTCAGTATGATATCCCCAAGTAACTACAATGTTTGTTTGCATGTTTCCCCTTTCTAATAACAAGAATTAACTGTCAAAGGAAAGCAGAAACCCAGATTTCCACAGTGAAAACATATAGTGATAGGAATCAGGAAGCTGCATATGCACATGAAGGGAGTTTATCACCTGGCTACTTGTTTGAGCCTTCTTTCTTCTGTACCTTCACAGCCAAATATTTGCATGTATCTGTTTTATTGTCTTATTAAATTTAGCATCTGGCATGACAAAGATTTTGTTCACTTCCTATGTAGCTATTAAATCCCTCCTGTTTAGTGAGTGGAAGCAGAAAAGGTATTTACTAGGTTGATACCACACTGTGATCTGTTTTATTTTTTTTGTTGTTTATGGCAAAATGAAATGAGACAGAAAGTCGCAGCATAATTATGTTTGTTTTAATTGTAGTTCATACAGGCCACGGGGTCCCTGTGGGCTTCCCTTTCTGGCTTTTAGTGAGTTTCCATTGAGCCCTCTGATACAACTAGCTATTCTGAGAATGGTAGGGACATGCAGAGGATGATTGTCTTACTAGGCAATTTCTGTGAAGAATGCTGTGTGAGGATGTTTGCACCAATTCTTCTGGATTCACATCTGTGAGAAACTGATAAATGTTGAACGTGCAGATTAGCACAATGAAGTGGGCCAGAAAGTCTCTAGGCAGAAGTAAGGGTGTGAAGGCTGTGTAATATTTGTCTTTTAATTACTGCACACTGTTTCCACACCACAGGAAAAGCATCAGCAGAAGTCTGAATACCTAAAATAAATAAATGTGTTGGTTTATAAATGAAGGATATGGGGCAGATATGGAAACTGATTTCTCGTTCACTCTTGTGTTTTCTTCCTCTTCCCAATGCAGTATCTCCCCTAACCTTGAGCTGGAAGCTCTTTTTAAACGACACTTCACTCAGGTGGAATTTTATCAGGGTTCAGTCCTTAACCCCCATGACCTGGCAAGAGTGAAGGTAACAACTCTGTTGTTCTGTTCTCATGCTAGCTAACTTTTTTTAAGTACTCAATGCATTATTTTGAAAAAAGCAGTAAAGCTATTCATGTAACCCGAAAAGATTGTTTTTCCATCTCTATTAGCTTGCCTAGTAAGTCATAATGTCTATCCTTGTAAACCATGTTTTCCCTATATCTTTAGATCTTCAAAGCTACGGTAACACTGTGATTTAAGATATATTGTTTGCCATTCCATTGAACTCTTTATGAATTTTTTATTGGGGTTTAGTTCAAGATTCTATTTTACATTAATGTTTGATATAATAGAACATTGTCTTACATTAATGCTTAAAATGCTATTGTCTTACCTTCATCAGAATGATTAGAAAATAATTTTTCACCTGTCAAACCTTCTTCTATTGTCTAAAATCCTGGAAAAAAAATACAATTTAAGATTTTTGGTAGCTAAAATGACATGATTTTATTGTCTATAATTCTCTACGGTAAATCATTTCATACTCTTAAGGCAAAGCAGGAAGCTTAAATGAAAAAAAAATGGCAAGCTGTCAGATACAGCATTAACTCTTTTATGTTTATGTTTCTTTTTTTCTCTTTCATTTCTGTTTTTTTAAAAACGTAATGTAAACCAGCTACTTAAGACAAAGAATATTATAGTGCAATGTTAAGACTTTCTGGAGTATTAATCATTACTTTTCTCCATTTTGGATGCAGAAATTGCTTAACCTTTTTTTTTCCCTACATACACTGTTTCAGTTCATCAGAACAAAATGCTCTAATTATGACCATAAAATTGTCTGTTGGTATTTTGTCTTCTGTATTCCTCCCTTGTTTGTGTTGCTATTTGGTATGTACGCTGAAAAATACTTTTGTCATCTGCTTTGAGTTGAACAGAGCTAAGGTTTGTGTGGACATAGGTCCTGTGAACAGATCAGTTTTCCTCCTTGTGCTTTCTAAAACTGGTGCTCAGATTCTAAATCATCAATTCAGCCACCTCTTCCTGTGTCTAATTCCCAAACTAAACTGCAGGACTTGTTGGGAGCACTCTACTGATATAACAGGAACTTCTTATGGATTTAGGGGTCTAAATTTCAATATCTGGTTACAAAAGATATGTCTGTAAACTCCTTCATGCCTCAGCTGATACAATATGAGAGTCAATAATTGAACTACTGACATGATCTGAGCATCATAAGCAAGTTTCAAGAAATTGCTGTGTGTGTATGAGAGCTGTTATCATCACTCACATTAGCCTTGTAACATTTTTGGTTAGCAGTATTAAGAACAGACAATCCCACTCATGATGGCAGTGTTGGATTTCCGAAGACTTTATGACAAAAGAAGATCTGGAAAGAGAGGTTGCTATTTACGTTTGCTTTTTATTTGGTGTCTCAGATAGAATCAGCAGATGCATGCCTAATCCTTGCCAATAAATACTGCGCTGACCCAGATGCTGAAGATGCCTCCAATATTATGAGGTAAACACATCAGTTCTTGCTGTTTGGGTTCTTACCTCTGATTACCCAACTTCTGGTGTCCACATAGGCTATAGCCACACACTGCTTTATTGGTGATCTGTTGCACTTGAAGAACTTTGCAGGATTTTTTTTAGGGGACAAATTACAAGATTGTCTCAGAAGTTCAGACGTGAGAATACCCTAAATTCCTGCCTAAACCATTTTAATTTAGCTACCTCAGAAAGAGTATATCAGAAGAGACACTTGGAGCACAAGCTATGGTAGGGTTTAAGTATTCATAGCGTAATGCAGTCCCAGTAGAAATATAAGGAAAGGGAATGGGCTGGTGTTAATGACAGGACAGACGGACCCTTGATCACTTAATACCTCATTGCTCCTTGGTATGTCTGTCAAGTAATTATGTTGCCTGGGGGAAAGCAAGGTATACATTTCATGGTGATAATGATAAAGTGGTCTCCTAGCTACATCCTCCATTTTTACGCTGAAGACCAAACATTCTTATTTTGAATAACATAACACTATGTTAGGGACCACCAGATCTTGTCCTGATTTCCTCCTTATGTTCTCTGAAGGAAGAAAGTGAAAGTTGGTCAGTAGATGGTAGCTAGAGTTACAACAAAGCTAAGCCATTCTATTTTTTGTGTATTGTTCATAAAGCAGTAGTTTTCATGAGACCAGTCTCTCCTTTTTAAAATTAAAATGTCAATGATTTGTTAAAAATTCTCTGGCATAGAATTGGCCAGTGTTATGAACCAATTTTACTGTTTGCATGCTATGAATTTAAGGAAGGGGAGAATTAAAAAAAAATAATAAAATTGCTCCTCGGGAAGTTCACTTGATGCAAGAGATTTTGCTATGGAAAATGCAGAGTTTAAATATGCCTAATTTAATTTTGCAAACATGCTTTTGAGTTTTGATGTAAGAAACTTTGTTTTGACATTAATTGCATAAATACGTTAGTGTGTTCTTAATAGATTTAATACATTTTTGTAGTAAAATGCAAGAGTGGAATTCTCTTGTGTTTTATCACATTTAAATGAATGTAATTCAAGAAAATCAAATGTTTAATTAAATAATTTGGTAAGAAATGGAAAATTAGAAGGAAGACTTTTTTTCTCCTTCCAAAGAATAACATAAATTAAAATAATGTATACAACTTTTTTATCTGTTTCAAGCTCTAGCTGTAATATGCTTCAGAGCACAAACCAGACCACCAGTTTGCAAGATACTTCCTGCAAAACACTAGTGTAAACAGTTATGGCATTCAGAGTCTTATGAGACTGTGATTCCATAATAATTCAGAATATATTTTATTTTGATTTTTTCCTTTTTCTATCTTTAGTTTATATATACAGAGCTTATTTTTTTTGCCCATTTCTCCCTTTAATTTTGCTCAATACTTTTAAAATTTTTAAATTGTATGTTCCTCTTCATAGCATGATATGAATTCAGTCATTTCTCAAATATTTTCTTTCCAGACACTTTTAATCTGTACACAGTTGAATATATCTTAGGCTCATTAAATAATTAATAATGTAGTCAGGCTGCAGGTTATGTAAGTAGCCCCATATTTTATAAATTCAGAGTTCAGATACCAGTTTCAATATTGAGCTTTGGAATAATACATAAAGAATAAGATTGATTTGCATGTGGATTTACATAAAACCAAATCATTATTTTGGGTGTTTAAATTTGGTGAATGTCTAGCAACTATAAATAAATAATATGTATTTGGGCAGAAAGAAAAGGATTCTTTTCAGACATTTAGCATTGGAAAACTTGATCAATTATGTTGATTCAAAGACATGAAGATAATCACTGAAGATGACATAATTTCAAGTGTATTATTTGCTTAACATAATGAGTACAGTATCTGAACAGAGCTGCTCCAACAAGTCTCTTTTTCTGCAAATTCCATAAAAGTAAACCATTGAACTGAGTAATCCCTGAGGCTTGATATTCTCTAATATTAGCTGATAGTAGTAAACTGAATTTGACTAGATGTAAATATTGAATAGGTCTGACTTCAATTGGTATGCTTCCCAGCCAGATGAATCAGAGAGTACAGTTTTAATTGTGGGACCTGACAACACAGTAAAGATACTGGGATACATTGTCCAAATATCCCACCTGCTAAAAGTGATTCTGTTTTTTCTTTTTTTTTTTTTTTTTAGAGTTATTTCAATAAAGAATTATCATCCGAAGATAAGAATTATCACTCAAATGTTGCAGTATCACAATAAGGTAACTTGGCAACCAACAGTGTCCACTCATACACAATTTTTCTGTCTCCACTAATAGTAAGCATTTTTCTTTCCAAACAAAAACGTCTTAAATGAGCCTTGTCATGCAATCCCATTACAAGGTGAGTCAGTTTTATTTATATATTTAAGGGACCTTATCAAAATCCTCTGACATTTATTAATTGCCTAAAGTCTCCTTCTCAAAGCTACAGTGTCTGTAGTTGCTGTTGGTTCCAGATGACTTTTTAACCACTCAGCTTCTGTAGGTGTTGCTCATTTTATTACACTAGAGCTACCCAAGATGAACTAGTGGCCTGTAGACAAGTCATCTGAAATCAGTTCTTTGTAGATACTTAAAAAATACCACATAGAATTATTGTCTTAGGTAGACCTGAAATTGCCAAGTAGTAGATACAAAGTAAAAAATGAAGTGTTTTTTCATATGAAACATAATTCAGTTCCTAAGAATATTGTGGAGGTCAAAATTATGAATCCACATTGGAAAGGAATTTGGCAAATTTTTGATGGTAGGTCTGTGGCATTTAAATGCAATGAAGTCAATTTATTCAATCCTGAGGCGAGGAAGTTCATAAACTGCTGATTAGCAGGGCTAGAAAGAATACATCAGACAGACTACTTATGTGTGTTCTGCTTCTTTCAATATTTGTAAAAGCATCCATCACTGCCCAGTGTTGGAGAAAAAGCTTGACTGGGTAGACCTTCATTCAATGAAATACAATAATCCTGGTACTCAGAAGGTTTGACTGCTAACAACTCATACTCTATAACCTTTGGCTAGAACAAGTGCAATTACTGTTGCTTGTGATGTCCTCTTCCAGTAAGTGAATGGAAGGAGATGTCTTTTTATAGAATAAAAGCAAGGTGTTTCTTTGCTTTTAACAGTTTCAGAGGGGAAGTTCTTTTAAATACTGCATATTTCCTTTCTTTTCCAATGAATGTGTCTTCAAGAATAGCTTTTATCAAGGTGCTGAGTGGTAATACTAACTTATGAAGGGGAAGTAAGCATGAAGTCTTCTGTGTTTCGTTAAGTCTATGCATTTTTTTAAGGCAGATGGAAGAAAGAATCCGATAGAGTTATGCCAATAACTGAACAATATTACTACCTATCTATCTTACCAGTGTCAGTACTGGAGGTCTGTCTTGATCAGCTATTTTCTTTATTCTACTGTTACAATTAGCAGTCTTAGAAAAAAGTTTGGATTTTCGATGTCACCTGCTATCCTTCAGGGTGGAAGGAATGAAATAGAAAAAACCAGAAGATATTGTATACCTTATTAAATGACAATGTCTTATAGAGTTTGCAGCTTCACACAAGTTGTAAACTAAGTTATATTAGATTCCTGTATATTATCTATGTGCCTTATCAGTTGGGGGGGATTTGTTTGTTTTCCAGGCTCATCTGCTAAATATCCCAAGCTGGAACTGGAAAGAAGGGGATGATGCAATCTGTCTTGCTGAGCTCAAGCTGGGTTTCATAGCCCAGAGCTGCCTGGCACCAGGCCTTTCAACAATGTTAGCCAACCTCTTCTCTATGAGGTCATTTATAAAGGTAATGTCTTGTCTCGTTAGAATGTATTAGTCTGCAGTTCAGTTTGTCAGAGAGCTGAGTAAAGAACATGGCTCAAATATGAAGCAGATAAGAACACATTAATAAACTTTGTAAGACAAAAAACACCAGCACACTCTTACATATAAAAGTTCTCTGTTACAAATTGGGCAGTGAGCCTGGTTCTGTCACGTTATATTTTTATTTTTATTCAGCACGTGTTTGGCCTTTAAATGATTCTTCAAAGCATCATCCATTTCAAGGGGCATATTTCTGATGGGTTGTGTTTTGATTTAGAGAAAGCACATGTTTATCTATGAGAAAAGCCCCTGCTGCTAAAACAAAAATATGATTTATATATGTCCCATATAACAACAAAGTGTCCGGAAAAAAGGACTGATCGTTTTGGTCTTTTACATCAAGTGGCTAGTGGACCTCTGACTGTGAGGGTAAATAAGGAACATGTGTTGGAACTGAAGCCCGAACTTTCTGCAACATCATTCCTATATTTGTGTCTCCTCAGTCAAAGAGCTCTTTTGGACTTACATGGCAAAATTTTAACTCTGCTATTCCTAGACTTCTATGGCAGCTGTACTAATTCACTGGCTTTAATTGCAGCAATCAGTGCTTCCTTCCTCATGTCTTTCTGGGGCACTGATTCTAAACATAAAGGATGGTCAGTTTCCAATCCCATAATTGTTATTAATGGGATGAGAAACACTGGAGTACAATGTCGGCCATGTTTCACTTCAACTCCATTGTGCAAGTAAGCAAAAAAAAAACCAGCCTAATGTCCTCAGGTGAGAAAGCCAGGACTGTTCTCATGGAGGTGCACATTATCAGTCATTGTAAGTGCAGGGCAGTGGCTTGTTACTTGCTTCTTATGAAGTCCTGAAATTTTTATTAAGGTGTCCTTTGGACACCTCAAAAAAATTGCAGACCTCAAACTCCCATTTGTCAAAAATATTCCAGACTCTTACATATAGTCAAAAAAAGTCCAGTTTTCAATGTAGAAACAAGCTTGGCCTCTACACTTTACTGTCTGCAGTGACAATGTTTGCATCTTTATTAATGTTCTGGAAAAAAAAGTTGTACTTCAGTAAAGCCAAATTTAGGAACTACATATGACTCATCAGCATACAGTCACTTTGATATTAATCCTTTCTGTTTATGTCCCAAAAGAAAACTGTATCTCATGAACGTCATTCTTCTTGCTGGTCGTTTTGGTCTGCCTCACTCGTATCTGGTGTGGTAACCCAAGACTCTCAGGAGTTGCAAACATTTGTAACAGTCACACTATCCAAATTACTGGGGCAACATATTCTATGAACTTGCTCTTGTAATCAGAAGGAGGCCTGAAACTTTTGCTCAGCTTCTGACTTTCCAAAATCAAAAGGGATCATTTTTCTCTCAAGGACATCCAAATACAGGAGTATCTTCAGAAGCCTCAGTCTTAATGCAAGTTATTTTAATACTGAATTTAAACTTGCAGTGAGAAAAATTGAGAAATTCAGAAAGCGGTAAAGTGTACAAATATCAGACTATGAGGAAACTGTACTAGAGAGACACTTATATGGCCTGAATTTGTAGTTAAAACATTTAGACAAGTAAAAAACTGGGAATGTAAAGGTATAGTCTTTCCAGAAAGTATATCTAACCACTTACGCCATTATCTTACCGATCTTAAATTCTATATTTTCTCATTTTGTAAGATATTTTTATCTAATTCCAGTACAGTGACAGATAAATACTTATCTCATTGAGGAACAGTTCAAGCTGAACACTCAGTTTTGCAAGGCACTACTCAGATTACATCTGAGTATTTCTGTATATACAGAATTAGCATAAAAATAGCAATGAACTTGATTTGGAGGAAGCTATCAATGTCAGTTTTGCTCTTATTTCTGTGATTATATACAGTTGTAAACAGAATAGGATGCAGACATACCTTAACTTGTGTTACTTCAGATGTCATCTTCAGATAGCACTGAGAGAAAAACATGCTGTCAAATAGTGCATTAGGCAAATACAAGACTCTGTTAGTACTGGTTAAAAAGTTGTCTGCTACTTAACTAAGAATGAATTGTCCAGGCAAGTAAAATGCATATAATCTTTCCAGAGATTTCTGAGTATATTAAAATCCAAAGCAGAATAAACATACAGGAACTGAGACGTACATCTTCATGAGAATCCAACTCAATTGGTGACAGAAAGAGGTTTGTTTCTTTATTTATCTGAAAGGATGTTCTTTCTCCAAACTGTCTCACTCTTAAAACTGTATTTGAAAGAGAAAATGATTGCTTAGTTGTGGCTGTGAATCAACAGTGTACCATAGGAGAGCAGCTACATTGACCGGAATTGTTAAAGAGGACTCTATTGAAGAGAAATATGTCCATTCCCTAAAAGAACTTCCACTCCTTTTCATGTAGAGCACTGAATTTAAGTACAGTCAGACCTTCATAAATTCCTTGGGCAAATGTTATTAGTGGAATCTTCCACAAGTTAGGAGTTTGCCAAGAAAATATACTGAAACTTCTGTATTTTTTAAAGAAAGCTTGAAATGTGTTTGTGCCTTCTACTTCATAACGTGATTAGAAAGTGATTTAATGTGCCATAAATGTTTGGTCAGTCAGACACAAACGAATGTGATTGATGGTGACATTGTACACATTTAACTCATTATGCATTACTTTACAGCAAAATTATTTGTGTATACAGTCTGCCCAGTATTAGAGGTAAACAAACTAAGAAACCTCAAAATATTATATTTGTTCCTAATATCTTCCTTTTGGTTCTAGCAATGTAATCTCATATGGAATCTTTTATGTTCTCTGTGGCACCAAACTGAACAAAATCAGCTGAAAAATCAGCTTTTAAAGGAAGATAGATTGCACAACAAATGATACGTTAAGCAACCCCCCCCATCCAACTTAATACCTGTAAACTGTATTTCAATAGTACTTTTCTTATTACTCTTTATTACTTGCATAGTCTTATAAAAAGATGGAAATACTATACTGTACTGAAATTTCTGTATTGTTTGGATTAGCAAATGTATACCAGAAGTCTACCCATATGAAAAATATTGCTAAGAGTAAGTAAATAGAATAAAAGGCAGAGGTGGTCAAATTTTGTCCCTTTATACAACCATGCAAGCCAATATGAGTTGTTATTATTGTGTAAATTAATAAAATGTGGAATGTTGTTTTTAAGTGTAACACAAGTCCACAAAAGAGTTAGTTTTGTCTTTGCTCTTTTGGCAGGATGGTACACCTCATTCCAGATCTGAAAAATTATCTAGAGCAATCTCAATTCTCCTCTAATCTATTTTGAGAATAGGAATGTTCTGTGGGCTCTTTCGGCAGCTGTTGCTTACACCCAGACATGCAATGCCCACTTCTCCCACTACGTTCCTTTGTAGTCCAGGCTGAAAGAGAAACATAAAGCCACACAGATTTACATCTGTCAGGTGCTTACCTACACTGATGGAATGCATCAACTGGTTTGGTTTTTATTTTTGGCCACCTAAGCAGCCTTGGACTGTTTTAAAGTATGAGACTAGGGTATGCACAGTGAATTTCTTCACTTGAAGGAGAACTTTAAAAGGGGAGTGGGAAGGTAATGCAACTTCTCAACTTATTAAGAAGTTCTTCAGGAGGCTGCATGGTAAGTTGATTACCTGATCCTCCTCACAAGATTTAGACCAAATAATAATATAGCCTGTCCCCACAGATATTTATTCTCTAAAAGGTCTGCCTAAATATGGTATATATAATCACTGAGTCTAGGAGTTAAAAACCAATGTGGTTGGAAACTACTATTTACAAATAGTATCAGTTCTTGTGATAAGTGTGTTACCTTTGTCTTAGACTGAAGTCTACCATGGAGTGCATTTCTCAGTCAGTCATTTGAATTAGATAAAAAACAATCTATCTTTTCCATTATGATTGTTTTGCCCTGTTTTGTGAATTTGAAAGTATTAAAAGTAGAACCTGTATGTCTTCAAGTTCAAACCCATCAAGTCCAGTTTCTATGGAAGAATTAGATGTCATATTTCAAGTATACTCTCTCTGCTTTGAGCTACTGCAAGACTATATTAGCATAAAAAGTGCATATATCTCTCATTAGAAATTAGAACTAATCTTAATTAGCATATTTGATGTTTTCTAAAACATACTCTTTTCATGCCAATTTGAAAAAACATTCTTGCATACAGAAAGAACTGTGGGAATAGTTGGCTGAGGTTGTAAAATTTTTATAATACTAAGGATACTTGTTAGCTTTGATTTAAGCAGATAATGGAATTAGGTAAGGAGATAGTTGATAATTTATACTACTTAAGGAAATTAAATTATAAGACTTTAAATCTAAGAAGCTTCACTCTTTCCTGAGAGTGTAAGAACTGCTTTCAGCCAAGTATTTATCTGTCAGATTTTGATATCCGTATCTAAAGGCATAATAAAACCAGACATTCACACAACCAATTTGGGCATACTGAAAGGGCATTACAGGTGAACATGAGGAAATGTTTAAAATATGCTGCTTTCAATGTACAACTTGTTTTCAACTATGAATAAAGAATAGTCTATGTATACTTTCTTTTAATTATCATATCTGTTGGTAGAAAAACAAACAAAACAAAACACAACGCAAGTGTATGGTAAAATTAAACATCAGGAGACCCTGGAAGCTTTCTGAGCTTAGGGCGAGGTAGCAATCCCTGTGTTAGATGGAAGAAGATGAAAACAGTGTAGCAAAACCTCAAGAAAATTGCATCAGTGAATATGTTATTTTTTAGGCATTTTTTTGTAAAACATACTCTACCATGGCCTTCTGGGCATCTTTGAAGAGAAAATTTTATATGTATTTTGGAAAGGAAATAGGTACCAATTTTCATATTGTTTACAAAACACTTTTTTTTAAAAAACCAAAAACTTATAGTTTTGGGAAGACCAGAATTTTTGAATTGCCTGCTATTAGACAAAATGCTGCATACTTGGATATGGATGCTGAACAAAAAAAGTTATACCATTAGAATAAAGCAAGATCACTTTCATAACAGAACTAAAATATTCAAGTGGTATTACAGAGAGATAATGAATAGAATTAACTCATTAATTTAATGTAATTTTTGTGGGATTTTTTATTATTCAGTTAAATAGGGTTGTTAATCAAAGTAAATATATGTCTAAAATATCAAATGGATGATCTTCTTCCAAACATCTGAAATTATTCTCAAAGGCTTTGTACTGTTTTGTGTTCTTTCCTTGGTAATGATGTGCTGAGCTTATTCAATGCTAGGGATCAGACTTTACAGCTGCTCTCACTGTGCTATGAAGGAATTTTCATTGTGTCACTTCCTTAATATTTATCAAGACACCCCACCATCCTCTCCCTATTTTTTTTTTGCAAATGCAATAAAAGTTCCTAGGTCACACTACAATTCTAGCATTTGTTCTCTGTCTTGATAGTGAGACTTGGATCTTGACAGAAGAGATTATGTAGCATTATCAGGTTCAGATATACTCGTCTCTTTCATGTAATTATTTGTGTCATTAGACTGAGAAGCAAATGAACAAGACAGATCAGTTGGGGCTGCAGAGCTGATAATTGCATTGCCAGTGGATAGGACTGGGTGTATTAAGGGTTTAGGTTTTTTCCTGACTATACTAATGGTTGTGCTTGCAAGATGTACATTGTTTTTTCATCTCTCTGTCACCATGTCTCACTAGGAAATAATTGTGTTATGTAAATATACTTGCTGATAACATTTTATCTATATACAGATAGAGGAGAGCAGAGGAGCATTGAGACTTAAAAAAAGATACAGATGAAAATTAGTTTTCTTCTCTTGAGATACACTGTTATTTTCTAGCTATTCTTCATATAGACTATTGAATCAGTGGGTAATTTGTTTTATGACTATCCAGTAGGCAAAATTATGGCATAACATATTCAGGGTAAGATAATCACGTGCTTACAGAAGTAGAGAGGAACTTGGGAGATACAGATTCAAGTCAATGTGGTGATACGGCATATTTTGTATGAGGTCTAACAGTTACCTATACTCTTTTTACCCTTCTTTCTACCTGTTGCTGGAATAACTTCAATTTTTGATGCTATTTATTAAAATTTACTCTTGAGTTTGTAAGGTCTCTGATGAAAAAATTACCTCTTACTGTTTGTACCAGCACAGCATCCTGTGATAACATTTTGATATGGTTTAATATCAAAGTCAAAAGAAAATTCTATGTACTTAATTTATAGTGCGGTCACAAATAGAAGATAGCGAATGTTGCCTTGTTGCTGCATCAACCACTAATTTTACTGTCTTGTTATCTTTCTAGAATGTTACATTGCATTTACTCATGTGGCTCCAGGATTGGCTTGGTGTGTTAGTTATTCAACTTCAGGGATAAAAATAACAAAATGACCTGCAAAGCCTTACAGTCATGCAGGAGGTCTTTCAGAAGGACTGATGCTCATTTTCTGTAAGGAAAGGCATGTAGAATTGCCTTTTGTCATTGCTTGGTGATATGCTTGAGGTGTACAATATTGGAGGAGTAAAGGAGGTCCAAATTTAAAAAAGGGAATAGTGTTGTTCTTGAGCACTTATTGTGTCTTCATTCAACAGTTACAGCTTATATGGGATCTGTAGATGCATGTGTATGAGGCTAAATGAAAATGGAAATAACATGCAAGAAATGAGAAGAAGTAAAAGAGAGAATAATAAATTATAGCAAGGACCCAATAATATCATGGATTTTTATTGGTTATTTTTCCCACACTAAAGTGGGTCTCTGCTGTTATGTTTGTTTACTTCATGCCTTCTGATACGCTTGTGTTCTTTCTCACTGCAGCTTTTCTGCTACATTTATTGCTTTCTAAATATTGGGTGACATTAACTTCTGCTTTAATTACTCTGTCAACAAAGACACAACCAAAGCATTCCAAAGCAGTATCTGACTGCTTAATTATTCACAATTTTTGTTACCAAGACATTTTTTTCCAGTAAGTAAAGGTTTTATCTGAGGATGGCATGCCCTATCCCTGGAAGTGTTTAAGGTCATGTTGGATGGAGCTTTGAGCAACTTGATCTAGTGAAAAATATTCCTGCCCATGGCAGGAATGTTGGAACTAGATGGTCTTTAAAAGTCCCTTCTAATCCAAACCATTCTGTGATTCTATGATCTAAATTCCTAATTTCTGAAACTGCCAGTTAGCCACAGTGGTAGTGATGAACAGGAGATAAAGCCTTGTGTATTCTTTGATATCAGAACGAAACTAGGACATTTGGCTTCCTGAAAGCCACAATGCTTAATAAAGATAGATTTGTGCTTTCTACTGGAATGTGCTTGTTTGGCCAACAAGCAAAAATTTACCACTGAAAAGAGATCTGTTCTCTTTTTCTTATCTGTATTAGTCCATACAGTATAAAGGTAGAAAATACAAGCATCCAGATTCTTCTATCGGGAGCTAAAATAGGATAGACCAGTAATTACCTGCAGTAACAAAATTATCTTTATAACCCTAAAATTGAAACTACCATAGTTTGTTTGTTTGTTTGTTTGTTAAAACCAAGGTTGTTTCCATCTTTGTAAGCACAGCAGTATTTTCATCTAGGCTTAAATCAAGGTATACATTAGTATAGATTAGTAGAATCTTGATCCAAACTCACCCCAAATTAACCTCTTTTTGCTTCGATAAAGTTTACATAACATTTAACTACAGTGTGTTTCAAGAAGATGGACTCATTTGAAATGGACATTCAATTTAAATTGGGTCCATCTTTTTGAAATACTCTGTATTCCCCATTATTTTCAGGCAACTGACATGTGAAACATCCATTTTGTAGTGCATATGGGACAGATTTTTTCATCCCTGCATTAACAGTTAAATTTTGACAACTTACTCTTCATGTATAGATAAGTATGGGTAAGTAATATATGAGTATTATTAAGTCCAGAGATGGACTGGACAACAATCGTTCAAGTTATGGCTAAGTATTTTAAAGGAAAATCAGCACAGATTATGAAGAATCAGATTTGTTTAGGAATTCAGTTTTTGAAATTAACTGCAGCAGCAGATGTGAAATATCATCACAAAGGCTTAAATTAGTCAAAAACTACTGGGTCCTAAAGTATTTTCTCTCACTTTAAGGATTTAGTACCTTACTGACATGGATTAGGGGAGAGAATGATTATGTTTATCTGTGGAACCTGACTCTATTAAAAGCCAGGGTAACTGCAAAACTCAAGGAATTAGGAAAGCAATATTGAACACTGGAGTTTCTTAATAGTTGTTTCATTCTGTTCAGACCAGCGGGTACTGCCTTTCAAAAAATACCAGGCAGGAACCATCTCTCTCTTTGAAATCACAGGGACATTGTTCAGGTGGAGATAAAATGCAAAGATCATCTTTAGTCCATTATTATAATTATTGTATAATAACATTTTATAGCATCCCAAATATCAGCAATTTTTAATTAACCAATCAACATTTTATGCTATCCTAACAGAACATATCTTAAATGTTCCAGTCACTTCATGAAGGTTAATTTATCACTAACCAGTATCTATGAAGCTTGATCACTTCTTTTTGAATGAGTTTGGGGTTTTTCAGTCCTTTCTTCATCTTTGACTAAGGGTGAGCACTTAACTGTAAGTCTGATCTGTAGTTTCTTCCCCCAAAACAAAACCATCTGCCTAAAGAAAAGAATGCAAGTGAAGAAAGTAGAAAGGAGAAACTTGTAATGTATTTGTGTATTTTTTTCCAACCCCAGGTGGTGTCAATCTAAGAAAAATGCACAAAATAGGCCATAAGTTACAAACATATCCTTGCTATCATTACTCTTTATTTTTTACCAAGCCTGCATTTTGTCTGTTTTTTGTATATAGAGTTGCTGATCAGCAACATTTGCAAGGTTCACATGAGTAGAAGGGTTATAAAAATACGTGATATAACTTCTCTGTGTGTGGTGGAGACTAACGCAATGCAAATCCCTTTTATCATCCCACATAGTCTCTGAATGGTGAACCAATTTCTATGGAAGAAATTTCTCTTGATTGCTCACAGCCCACTGGTCAGGGAGTATATGATTTGGAACATCTCCATATTGCAATTTATTTTTGCAGTTGTTTAGTTCTCTAGAACTAAAGTGACTAGTTACCTGACAGCCTACCATCAGGAGGAGAAAATTTAAAAGAAATAATTTTAATTTATATTTCACTGGTTTCTTAAAGTTCCAATCCTTCTGTTCTTTAGAACATTCTTTTGAAAGAATGCCTTTTAACTAGTTTATCATGGGGAAAAGACTGGTGAATTTCAAATTAGTACTCAGCCTGTAGAATAAAAATGTAAACATAGAAGATACTATACAAGTCCTGCAAAAAAAGCTGTGGAATTCAGATTTTTTTAATATTGGAATATTGTTTGTCCAAGAGAGATTTGTGTCAAACCAAATTCCAGTGAAGGTTATATTACACTATAAAATAATATGTAATAGTATAATATAAAGTAATTGCAATATTTAATAATACAATATAACAATATAAAATTATTTAATAGTATACTATTATAACAATTATATAATATGAAAATTATTTTATTTTTTCTAACTTTAATCATTATGTCGAAACACACTGTTGTTTCTTCTGCTTTGTGCCATTTAGCTAATGAACCTCAGTGTGTCAGATCCATAGAGAAGGTTCAAGTAGTTTAAATGAGCTGTGGATCAGGCTATTGCAGGGGACAGGTGCTTTTAAGTTGTAAAAAGGTTTTGAAAAGCTCAACGTTATTATGATTACAGCATTTCAATACAAGCCATATGTGAACAGGGTATGAAAATGATTCTTTAAGTTAAACAAATAGCAAGGCTATAGCTCTTACATGCTGCTAAGACACTGCACTCTTGACATGTGCTTCTGCAACCATAGAGCCTCAGCTGTAGTTCCCTTTCTGAAGCCTTTTAATGTGGCCGTTGCTTTATTTCCTGGTAATGAGTAATATAATCCTGGTAATGAATATAATCCTGGTTTTGCTCACTGATTTTAGTAGGTATGACAGTACTGTATCCCTCACTTTTTTGGTTCTGGCTGTCTATAAAATGCTAGTTTGACACAGAATTGGTCTTACTGTCTCTTAAAGATTTTAAAGGTAAAATTTCTTCTAACATGCTTTAGACATTTTTTCACAGATTGTCCTCATTAGAGGTCTGTATGATTTAAGCATAGAATAAGTGACTGAATTGAAGCAGACAAAGAAGATCACCACATTATGAGCCTGAAGGAGGAGGTGGAAACACCACTGATGGGGAAGTAGATAAAGAACTGTCAGTGAAAGCACTATCAGATGGTGGCTATACATCCTCTAGTACATGTCAGTTAAGCAGGCTGACAATTTTCATTTGGATAAAGGAGTTGAGGGTAATAGAAAGCAAGATATATAGGACATTAGCCTAGATAAACAGTTCTGTTGGCATTGTGGGTCATGTTAGGTAATGATATGGTAGAGAAGTGAAACGGAGTCAGAGTCAAGGGCAGAGATTTATGGAACTGCAGGCAGGGGAAGCAGGAATGAAGACAGCAAAAAAAGGATTAGTAAGAGGAACATCACTGCATTTCTATAGAATCCTTATCTTATGGGGTTTTGTGAAGTTCATGGTTTAGAATTGGGGTAATAATAATATGGAATACAGAACTATAACTTAAAACTTTTAGAAAATATTAAGTGTTTGGTAAAATGTATAAGGATCAAGAAAAATCTGTTCTAGACTCTTGGGGAATGAATAGGGCTCTGTAACCATTACAGCTTTTGTTTTTAAAATGTTTACTTTTATGGGTTGTGCTCATATAATTTTATTTCCTAAAGCATGTAAGATTTTAAAAGTTCCTAAAGATTTAATTTAAAATTAAAAATATCAATTACTTAGCTTAAAAGTTTTGTTAAACACCTAACATTTTTGTCTCATTATACCTTGTGTAGAAGCATAATTTAAAGTAGAATAATAAGTACAACTAATGAAACAACAATATTAAAAATCAGTTAAAGGAAAAATAGAATTAATATTCAGAAAAAAAGTCTTGAATGATATCTATGTAGACATGAGTTAATTTTAAAATATAAGAGGCAGAAAGCCAGCTGCTGGGTATATTGTAAATGCAGAGATGATGTTGTTGGTCACAGACCTGAACTATCTAGTGATTAGAGTATATGGTTTAAAATTTCCCACCTTAAATTTTAATCTTCTTTTGAATTTACATGGTGAGATTTCCTTTAAACCCTATATGTTATGCAAGAAACACTTGCTTTAGTGCTGTTTTAAAACAGCTGTAGTTTGACACAACAAAGATAAATTGTTGCTTAAACATGCTTTTCTCAATTTATTTCTGAATAGACGAAAAATTAATTTGGACACCGTTAGCCAAGTCACTAACATCCCATGTGTAAATTTCTTTTATTGAATACTGACATACACGTACATTTATATCACTGGAATATATGTTTGTAACAAACCCAATATTCCCCCTAACATACCATAATGCTTTTACCATAAAGAATATACAGGCCTATGTTTTGGTGCATTAAGGCATTTCATACCATTAAAATAATGGAATGGATATTATCCAAGACATTTGACATAGTGGGCAAGTAATGTAGCTGCATAAAACTTTAAAACAGTAATAAGTTGTTTATCTTATTGGACTGAATTCTTTGATAAGAATTTCTCAAATACTGAAAGTTGTCCATGTAATGGGAAAAAAAAATCTGGCTCACACTTACCTGGTTACTGTTAAACTGGCAGTGGAACTTCAGACAAGCGAGATCAGGAATATAGATTAAAGTACTTGAGCCTTACCTGCAGTAATTTGTGAGGATGGATGTTCCTGAAGCATTCCTACAGCTCTGTTTCCTGCAGGATTAGTATGGTCATCGCTTTACACAGTGTAGACTGACCTTCAGGAAAAGCTGGGGATATCAGAAAAAGACAAATTCTGAAACGTTTAAGAGAGATAGTTATCCAAGTCCTCCTGAAATCAGTCAGTATGTGGTACTTCAGCCTTTCAAGTAGTTTTAAAAATAATACTCTCATCTAAACTCAATGCTATCTTACTTTCTGCTCTTAAGATGAAGACCATAATGAGGCTACCTAAACAGTGGAACTAAGAGTTTCTCTTTTTTTTAGCAAAGAATAGAAATTAGCTCTTAGACATGAACTAAATGAAAAGATAAATATTTCCATGATCTGTAAAATCATGTGCCTTATTTAAGAAAATTAAAATCTCTGATCTCTCAATATCTCTCTTTTTACTTCTTTCCTATTTACTATCTAGTCAGATAGACTGGTTAATGAAAATGTGGTAGTGTAAAATGTAAAAAAATAAATAAGTCACATTATTTTTGCTAGTTCAAAGTAGTTGACATGTTTCTTGCTAATTTTATATATACTGCATTATCATACATACATTTTTGATGCTGTGTATAATTCTTGCAAATATTAATTTCTCTATTTTCACAATTAGTGAGTAAAGCTAAAAAGATAATTACACACAGGAATGTCCAATTGTAGTTGAAATTTGTGCTCTGTTTTAATGTGACCCATGAAGTAGGGAAGCAACTGTTTGATGTGAAGCCTTAGATATTTCAGGCTTTATGTTGGTGGTGGTTTCCCTAGTTTGCCTAGGAAGGTCTCATTGGGAATGACAGCCAAATCTCAAACAATCTTTGGATGAGGGCACAAATTACAGCATAGAGAACAGTAAAAAATCTGTGAATTTAGCAAGAAAGCTTCAGTTGTTCTCCTAAAGCACCGATAACCCCGGAAGAAATTATTTCAATATATGTTTCTCATATTTCCTTGGTAGTTATAGATGCAGAGAAGAAAAAAATCTATAAGTTTGAACAATGAGTTTTGACTAATGATCAACTTCTAAACAAGTGGAAATAATTGAAACTGTTAGAAAGACTCAAATAACAATATAATGCAACTATTTCACTAGAGAATTTTCAGAAAGAGAAAACAGAATTTTTTTTCCCCAAGCTCTCTACAACCTAATTTCACCTCATGCTGAATGTGCTTGCCAAGAATAGAGTGCATTATTTTTACATAGGATACTTGATTTACTGACTACATGGACTCATCTTTTTTTGGCATTCCAGGAAATCGTGTAAAAATAAGCAATATTCATTTGCACAGTAGTCTGCTGACTCATTTGTTAAAATCTGATTTGTGTTTAAACAATTGTTTGTAAATTTTATAGAAAGCTTTTGGTTTTACTCAGAACTCTGCATCTCTGTTTCTTTGTTTTAGATTGAGGAGGATACATGGCAGAAATACTACCTGGAAGGAGTTGCAAATGAAATGTATACAGAATATCTGTCTAGTGCCTTTGTGGGTTTGTCCTTCCCTGCAGTTTGTGAGTAAGTAGAAATGCGTATCAATATACATAAATATTTGCCTTCTCTCAAGTGAAATCTGAAGTTTCTGCAGGAGACCTTTTCACTCCACTACAGTGCTGATGTTGCTACGTCAGATGGGATTCAATAAAATAAACATTCTAAACATTGCAATGTCTGTTTTCAGAAGGAATTTGGAATTAAGTGATTGTAAATGAAGGCATAAATGCTCCTCTTCTGTTGGCACTGTTCTTCATTACAGCCGTACCAAGAGGTCACAACTGTGGACATCTTTTGCTAGGCATTGTTTAAGTGCTTAAGAAGAAACAGACCCTACTCTGAAGAGTTTGATGTCCAACTAGATAACATAGAAAAACTTTTGCAGACTCCATTCTTAGAGGAGAAAATAGAGCAAGAAGTAAAATATCATCTCTTACATAAAGGAGAATAATTTTGCTTTAACTCCTCTGACTTCTCCCACCTTTTCTGATTTTTACAGTAGCATAAACAGAAGTTATGGCATAAGAAAAAGGGAGAAGCAGCTGTAAAAAAATGTTACCCATTTAAAAATCTGTCTTCTTCTGGGATGCATCTATTACAGAGCCAAGTCTTCAATTTGCTAGTAGAATGAAGGAGCTTCCAGTCCATCCCACCACTATGTTAACCAGACTGTGACTAAGTTATTGAGGGAAAATGTTTATTACTATAAGCACAAAACTTTGCCAGGATATCTTGAAATAGAAAGTCTCATAACATATTCTAGAAATGTATATTACATTCAGAATGAATAGTGGTTTGCGCTGTGTTTACACTAACTGCAATCATGAAAACTAAATCTCCACGCCAAGCCATTGTCAAACATAGTTGAGTTTCTATAAGAGTTGTTAGAAATGTAACTGAGACTGTTTGACATAAAGCTAACATTCATTGAACTGTGCTGATAGAACTGAGATAAAATAATCAATAAAGAAAGAGCATTTATTAAGCTTTAGAAACATGTCTAAACTTTTGAGCTCTCCTCAAGCATTTGACTTATCTGGAGGCTTAATTAACTGTGTTTCCTAGTGTAAATTAAGGAAAAAGATTTATCTCAAATTTTCCAATAGTTTAATAACTGTATTAAATTCAAGTTAATTAAAGCACATTGAAAATTAAAATGTAGTGTTAGATATTAATGATCAGGTATTTTCATTTCATTCATATGTGGCAGCCACGTTTCCAGTTCATACCTAGAAAACTAACAATACCCACTTTTATAAAGCAAGCTTGGCTTCTTTGTGCTTAAAACCTTCAGTAGAGCTCTTATAGGAGCAATATCCTTACTTAGTTTTCTTATTCCAACATGATCAGCTTTAACGGGTGCCAGGAAGAACAGTGGAATGATATTTTTTTTAGCAGGCTAACAATACACAAAAGTAACGAAGGACAAATATTTATGAAACTTCAGACAAGTGTGAATTTAAGTAGGATGTACTCCACATTTCACAACGCTTCCATTGCATTTCAAATCAGGAAACATCTAATAAACCAAGATAATATTTGATATGGAAAATACATGGAAAAACCATTGTAATGTTCTGTATTGACATTTCTTACATTCAGTGTTTTCATAACAGACTGACAGGTCAGCAACCAAAAACTGTTAAAATATTCAGCCCATGTTCTCACTACCATCCTAGTACCTCTTGAGGAAAGTATCTATTCCTTTGTCAAAAGTAGTTCAGCAAAAAATGTTATAACTGACCCAGAGGAAAATATCTGAATAATTTATGGTGTACAAGATTTCAATCAAAATTTCCTTCCAGTATATTTTCTAAATAAAATCCTTTTTTAATGCTTGATAGAAAATTAAGTAATTAAGAACTAATCAAGATTATATCTTCATGTTTTGCTCTTCAGAAAGGCGAATGGTAATTTCTTCAAATTCTAAATATCCTAGTACTTTCACATGCAAGTACTACAGCAGATATCTATGGTTAATTTATAACAATCATAAGTCTTACCAGTACAGAAGGAAGTTTTAATGTCAAAAACAATTTCTCTCTCAATAGATAGAACAAGTCAGGTTCAAATTCTTAAGAGCTTTTGTTAATGACCATCTGTATTCATCAGTAGTTAGCTGATAATGCTGCCAGTTGAAAATAAAATAGAAATCAATGCCTCATATACTGTAATTGACAATTTTTGTGGATTTCTACATAATAATGTGAGATAAAAAGTTTTTTAACTTCTTATTATGAAGTTCTTTGTGTGTCTGGGGATAAAAAGCAGGTACAAGATCTTTCTGTTTCTCATTTTAATCATATCAAAATACTTTTGCACAATGTAGTTGAATGGTGAGACTTATTAATCCTAATGTTTAATTGCATAGCCAAGTGCATGAGATACTGATGCAGAATATTAGAGTAGCATTGTGCTTATCTCTTTATATTGGATTTGTTGTTGTGTTTTGGGGTTTTTTTTAATTTTTAGGAAGATGTATGTATAGATTATCAAATACTAAGAAACCAAGAAAGAGAAGTTAAGTGTGCTTCGAAAAGGAATGTAGGTGGTCAAAATAAAATGGATTTAGAACTCCTAACATTCATTGCTCATTAAGTTGTATTTTATTATATCTTCTTTTAGAACAGATACGTAATAGTCTTAATAAAATGTATAGTGTACTGTAGTGTTAAAAGGTTTGAAAATTCATTTTTTTTAATTTTTCTTTTTTTTGAAGCTGATAATCAGGCTTCATTAACCTGTTAATATTGTGGGACGTGATAGGCTAATTCAGTAGCTACCAGGATTTTGTCTGCCCATTTCTGACATTGGCTGGAGTTCTGGGAGTAGAATAAGACTTTTAATTGATTTGGGAAAAAAAAGCAAAAACAAAAATAACTTGCCCCTATCTGTCTTTCTGCGTTACTTCCCAATACCAAGACATCACCTGCCTCCCCAGACAAGGAAGCTACAGAGGTACTTCTAAAATCCCTTAAAAGGAAAATTTTTAAAGAAAAAATACACACCAGTATTACATTGCAAAATTTAAACAATGCAAAGTCAATTATACCCTTACGTGATATGTGGCACGTTGCTTCAGCATTTTCAGAACCCCTACATCCATGCTTATCTGTAATTATTCTCTTATCCTGAAGAAATATCAGAAATTAACTGGTCATAATGATTTCTGAAACTTATTATAGAAATGGAATATTATCATTCAGCAGACAATTCCTTGTTTTCTGCGAAATATGTGACTGATGCAGAATATTACTTAGATTTGCTTAAAGAAAATAAACATTCTCAAAATCTATGCAAAAATATTAATAACACTAAAGTAAGGAAGTTTGTGGAGAAACGCTGATCACTGGAAAAGTTAGTTTATGATACAGAAGGTGACAGCCATCTAATTGAAGAGTGAGCCCTAGAATAATTTGTGACAAATTCATAGAACAGGAACCAAATAGCATTGAATTTGAATACACTTCAATGTCAAAATTGGAGAACGGTTTCTAGTTATTAAAAAAAATAGTTGGTTTCTTTGTTTATTCTCAGAGAGCCTATTAGCTTAAGCAAATCCACAGTTCTACAAGTTTGTGAATATTGCTCTTTGAGTTGTTTTAATAAATAGCCACTTGTACAGACTTCTACAACTGAAAAAAAGTGTGTATTACAGTATCAGAATGTACTTCCCGTATATTGGTCAGAAATTGTCATGCTGTTCCTCTGTGACAATAGTTGGCAAATATTGACTTATTAATAGTATACTCTCATTTTAGTTCAGCACATACATATTTTCTAAAGAATGCACACAACAATCAAATCTGGCTCAATTCCAGCAAATCCAGAGATTTGAAAAATTTGCTCAAGATATCCACAACTATAGCCAAATGCAATTTTATGTTGTGTATCTTTTGTGTATTGTATGTTATGTACCTTTGTTACTAGTGCTTAAGTATACTTAGTAATATAGTGTTGGTGCTTATGCTACATTTATATGAAAATACATGTTCATTATCTTCAAAATAGAAAAACTTTAATATAAGTTCTGTGTATACCTAACTGAAAAAACGGGAAACTATTTTGGTGTAAGTTCTCAAAGAAAATGCATACCCCTCAGCCATCCCTACATATGTGATGTTGGTTGTGAAAAAAGACTGATTCTTGGCCTCTTTCTCTTCCTGCAGACTGGTGTTTGCGAAACTAAAGCTCTTAATGATAGCCATAGAATACAAGTCGGAAAAACGAGAAAGCAGGTATGTCCAATGCCTACAAATTTGAAGTTCTGGAATGCACTGTCAGGAGTTTTGCCTGCTGCTTTTTCAGAATGAACATAGCTATTAATGTATTTTTGAAACATTTTGGAGTATAATTAGCATGCCATCACATTATACCATTTCACATAGCACTGAAAGGCTTTTATTTCTGCCCTATTTTGGTTCCCTAAAATTACTTTTAGTCAGAACATCTGTTGGATGGTGGGTGGACAGTGATACACATGTCACATCTCCAGAAGTGCAGTTAATTTTCACTTGAACAAAATCTCACAATGTTTTTGTTCATAGTCTTTCAGTTTTAATTTGAGGTCCAACTTATTTTTCTGAAAATGGAAAAGTGAAAAATAAATGTGATATCAAAACTCATTATGGCTTATGTGTTTTCTCAAAATAATAATTTCATTTAAATTTTTTTGGAAGCATCAATTTAGCTAGGATATAGGATAACAGAAATATAGGATAAATGTAGTATTTATATGGTGTCTGTTCTGACAAACCATGCATATATGTGCAACATCATGACACTGGAAAAGATTCATTTAGTCTTGAAATTACAAACTGGCTGACTCCTCTCCTCAACCCTCCCAAAAAATAATTTCATTATTAGTAGTACAGGTTCACAGACAAGAAAAGAAGTGTTTCTTTGCAGGAGTTTTGTACAAAAATTCATAAAAATCCCAGTGAACATTGGAATCAATTTACACGACATTCTTTTTTATATAACAGGAATGTTATAAATATGCTCTGCAACATGTGGAGGGGCATATAATAAAAATACAATACTGACTCTGAGCTGAATTTTATTTTCCTCTGTCAAAAATTATATACTGCACTACTTTAGTAAATCTGGAATGATAAAAAATAGTTCATCTTATTTTTGATCACTATTTACATAAAACTTTAGACGGCAAATATTTCTCCTCACAGGAGAACAAATTCTGTCATTTAAACTCAGGCCACAATTTCTGAAGTTTTGAAAGTATATTATAATGATTATTATTGTATATTGTAATTTTTCTTTATTAAAGATAGCTATAAAACATATGTTGGGCATTTGACATGGAAAATGCAATTTTACAACTGTTTGTACATAAGAGTATTTCCATGCCCTATAGTTGGTTTTGCTTGATTCTTTCCTATGTTATAAAGTGATATGTGAAGTGGTGTATGTGCTATTGGATATTATTTTTGTTCACACTATACTGATTGAGAAATCCTTTTTTTATATCCTTTTTTTTAGATTGTCACTACTTCAGTTGTTGTTTACTTAGATAAGTGGTAATATTAAAGTCTTTTTCAATAGTAACAGATAATTCATGGCTTCCATATCTTTCTTTGCACTAACTTCAGTGAGAGTTGGATTGAGTTCTTAATCATAAGGTGATGCAGAGGATCCCACAAAAAGTAAAACAATGTGATAAATCATGTATTCCTTCTTACTTAAATCCACACAGGTAACACAATTAATAAATTTGGTAGGAAAAAAGAGCCTAAAAGTTTCAGGAAACAATACTAACGACGGAATATTAACAGCTGCATATTCTTATAACCCTGATCCACAGTAATATCTGCTGACTTTATTAACCAATGGTAATTTTATAGTCATTGCTTAGTGAATCACACAGCAGCCTGAAGCATAACTTCACTGTTCTACTTATTCTTGTGCTCTTCAACCGAAATATGTGAAGTACATATTTGTGGTTTTCTGAGCTGGAACTTTTTAATCTAACCAGAAAGGTAATGGAACAAAACTTCAGTTTCTCACTTCTTAGGTATACTTGCATTTCCTTGCATCTTATTAAATGAAAATATGGGAAATTAAGATAGAGTAACATGGTTTACAATTGCAAGCATTTGTCATTTTCCAATTATATTTGTTGATGTTGACCTAAAATGTTTTATTCTACTACATATTCTTCATTGGTAATTCTTCCTAAAGGTAAAGGGAGGAACTGATTACGGTACCCTTTTAGCTTTCACTCTTTGAAAGTCACTAACAGTAGATGTGTGCTAATTTATTTTTTTATTATAGTATAGATTAATATTTTGTAAAACTAGGTTTTACATAGTTCACAGTGTAGAGCAGCAATGATAAATATAAATACAAATTTAGAATATTATATAGGTGGTAGCATCTTATTAAAAGCTAGTATTTCCTGCCATAGAATAAATTTTTAAAGCATTCTTTTGGCCTAAGGGATGAGAAGATCTTAGTCCCGTAAGTTACTAGTCATAATAGAATAGCTATATAAGTAAATTGTCTATTTGATTTTTTATTTACACAGGGAGTTTTCTTTTAAGATTAGTTTCATCTGCCTTCATCACTTCACACTCAGAGCTAATGCAACACAAAGTGAATTCAGAAGTGTGCGCAGCTCTCAAAAATGATAATGTGAGGGCATTCTACATTTCCTAATCCCCTCTCTAAATTTTCACCTCAGTGATAAGGATAAATCTTAGTGCCATTTTAAGTCAATGGCAGAATTTTCATTGACTTTGTTAATGTCTTCATTACATGTAGAATGGCATAAATACTCACCTATGCACTTTTTTTTTCCCCAGATAGTCTCCTAGATGCTGGTTTTCTAGAGCTTTCTGATTTGCACGTGAATTCTGTTAACTATAATAGGGAATTTGAGATCATTAGCAATTATAAATCATCAGAACTCTCCAAGCTAATATTAATGTGCAAGTTAGCAGTAGCTGAGCTTGCAGTTGGGTTTTTTCTTTTTTCCTGTCTTCTGATAAAGCTACACCTTGATAACAAGCACACCTTGATAACAAGTTTTGACAGTATTAGATGTTAATTATAAACAATTTATGATTTTATAAGATTTCTTAAAAGCAGAATTTAGAAGTTTTCAAGCCTAAATATAGGTGATATGGCAATAGATGTGATAAACACAAACTCTTTTTCACATAATGGGTAAAGTATTGATAATATGTTTATTTTTTTAGGTAACTGTTTCTCATCAAGATGTCTTAAAGATTAATTAAGATAGCCATGATTAGCTATTTTTGCCTTTACATTTATATATTTAATAATGTTTAAATTACTGCTCAGCTATGAAAGAAACCTCTGAGTTTACAAAATGCGACGATTTTGTGGGTTTCAGACCAGCTACTAAGGTCTGCACTTTAGTAGTTCCAAGTCACAATAAGAGTTAGCCATTCCTTCATCTGTAATTAATATCTGGGAATATTATAATCAGTTATTAAGATCAGGAAGCACTTATTTAATAAGTTTTTGTGTCCTTGGTGCAAGCCAAATACTTTAGCTTAAAAAATAGTCTTAGTTCATTTCTAGAGAGGTTTTATTTCTTCTGTAGTAGAAACGCTAAAGGAACATGGAGAACATCAACATCCAGAGCTTGCTGGATAGATAGCAAAAATATCAGTTAAAAATGCAGACATTCAAACTCCTCATCTGAAATGGCTTTTAGAGATGATATTGCCTTCCTTTTTCCCCTTAATATTTTTTTCTTTTTTCCATATGAGTAAGCAAGGCAGAACGCCTAACCAGGCTTCTTCCCTCCTGCACCCCATGTTTACTCCTCTTGTTAAATTTTCTCTTTGTCTATCCATATATTTGTTCTCATTCTCAGCAGAAAAACCTTTGAACCTTGAAGACTTTTAAATAAAGGGTTTTTTTGCTTTTGCTTTGGTGTCAGTTGGTTTCTTATCAAAGTGTTTGATTTGCAATTTTCTTCTTGTCGTTTGCAGAAGCCGAAAGCGGTATGCCCTCTTCGTTACCTTTCCTTCCAACCTCAATCCTACCTCCACTCCTTCTAACTTCAGGACTAATTCCTTGCCAAGAACACAGGAAGATAACATCTTTGTCTATCTTTCTCTGTATATACACACACATATATACATATATATATATTTTCATATCTCTGTGTGTGTGTGTGTATATATATATATGTGTGTATATTTATTTATGAGCCCCCAGTCTCAAAGAGGAGAGAGAAAAGCATTTTGTCTCTCCATTGGTTCTTGTGACTCATGCACTAACTTCTTTGCAGGAAGTAAAAAATAAAACAGTATACGTTTTTAGGCTTTTTTTTTTTTCATCCTGTGGAGTCATTGGTGTATCAGCTTGTTGCATTTGAAGAGCAGACTTCACTGTTAACATCTCCCCTTCTCTTCTTTCATTTGTACTGTATCATAACAATGTGTATTTCGTCTTTACCAGCCCTTGTACTGCTATATTGTCTCCATATTTGCACCTTCATTGATGTCCTTCTTTTCCTGAAGTTGTTCTTCAGAACACGTCTTACAGTACAGTAGTTCATGTTCTCTTGTAGTCTCACCTTCCATTAACAACAACCAGACACCTGATTCTTTGCATTGCTGATCCTGTTTTGAGCTCAGTTATTCATAATATATAGTACTCATTAAAGCTATTTTACTGTTCCAGTGAAAGTGCCATGAATAGTTTTTACTATATGTCACATTCATTTTAATGACATTTATTAAGCTTATTTATTAAGATGTTACCATATGTCTTTGTTTCTTAGTTTTGGGGTTTTTTTGGGATGGCATGTTTTGCATTTTCTTTTGGTATACCATGCTGTACCTCTTTAGTCTACATTCTATCTTGTTGCTATTGGTTTGGATGAAGTAAACAAGGCAAGCTCTTCCATATGCTCTCTTGTCCTCATCTCTCTTTTGCTCTTCCAGCTTTGTTTTTCTATTTGCTTATAGCAGTCTGTCTGACTCTCAGCAGTGCTCTTTGGAGACCCGTTCTCATTGTCCAGACGTTTCAATTTCTTTCTTCATCATACTATCCCAACTTTACTTTCCACATCTGTTCTGTTGCGTGTGTTGTATGTGTTATATTTATTTATTTTTTAGTCTAATTCTGCAGTTTCTGAGTAGATGTGTGGAAAGAGAGGTGGCTTCCTGTCAGTTTGGCATTATTGATATGATCCAACTGCAGAGAAGTTACTGCAACACTTAGCATCTTCAAGGATCTGCAGTTGTTGCACCTCTACTTTGCTTCTTGCTTTTAAGTATTTATTATCTTGTGGTGAAGGCATGGTAATGCTGGCATGATGAGCAATATGAAGAAGTGTTGTACCAAGTGAAGTTGCTTGCTCCCAGAATACAGTATATGTGCTGTTTCATTGTACTGATAATCACTTCTGGAACCAAAAGGAATAATTTAGTTATTTCAAAGTGTATTGAATTCACCAGCACTGTTGAACTAGTTTGGACTATGCCCCAATAAAATACCTTACGCACATCCTGTAGATCATGACTTAGTGGTTGCTGTTGTAAAGAACTTAACTCCTGGGAGCAACCTTTTATATGCTTGTAGTAATTAAGCTTTAATATACTGTAGCATGTAATGTGCACTGTGTCTTTTGCCTTGTATTCTTTTTAGTGTCTTACTGGATTTTTCTGTGTAGAGCAATATGGATCTGAATTAATGTAAATGATAGAGCCCAGAAGAAAGAAGCAATGTTTATGAGTTAAAATCAGTGTGAAGCTGGTATGCACACAACTTCCACTGTGGGATTTGCGCACCTATGCTCACACTTCACTTTAAAACATACCCTGAATCAAAATTTTTTGTCTCAAACTAATTTTGTAATTCTGATTTTGTAGTTGTGTAAAGGACATGGCATATTTTAAAAGGCCATTATGCTAGTGGTGGTGCATTTCATCTGGGCGTGGAATGAAATAATCAAGAATAATAACTGGTTATATTTAAAAATGTGATAGCTATAGTCAGTAATACCACAATCTTGTTTTAGATAATGTATTAATAGTACTTACACAATATTATATCTTCCTGATTACTAAATGATATTGCTACTGTTTCAGTCACATGGGGAATGGTACAGTACATTACCACAAGGTTTAAAGCAGAGTTGCTACAGCTTTTGTCATTTATTTAGTGAAAATTTTCAGTTTGTGTTTCATTTAATTCAACAATTGATCTGTTCCTTTTTTTAGACAAGGATGATGGCAGTTACAAGGGTAGCCATAAATCTGAAAAAAAAAAAGTGTTACTGAATCAGACAAGTTTCCATGATGCAGGGATGAACTTTTCAGTTGGTCACTGATAATGGGATTCATCTCAACTAACTTCATCAGTCTAAATGTTAGATGTCTCTGCTTCTTTTAGTTATCCAGCCTTAGTTCATGATTGCAAGGGAAGGGAGAGACAGTTCTTGAAAGCAGCTTCCTTTCTAAGACACGAGATGAATCCCACCTTTAGTGCTGTCTAAAATGTAACCTTGGAAGTAAGAACACACAAGAATAGTACATAACCGAAGCTGCTGACAAGGAAAATTCTTAAAAGAACTCTTCCAGTGTATGTCTCTACTGACTATGTTTTCCAGGTTTTAGTCTTCATATAGTGCTGCTAAATGTTTTTACCCTTGCCTACTTTCTATGCTGTACTTGCTGGGCATCTCCACATGCTTTTGTCAGCTCAATTTTAAGACCTTTACTGAAACTCTTCAATCTTAATAAGATTCCTCATTTTTTTCTTAAAGACTGACAGTTATGCAAATCTGAGCATCTTCTACTGTATAAATGCTATGTGTAGATTAAGAGTTCAAAGTTATGTCCATTTTACAACTTCAGCAGTAATGGAAGCCTACTTGGTTTGAAGCTGTGCAAAACAAATTGTGGAACCATGCCACTCAGCAAGTGGCCTGCCAATAAATACATACAGTGTAACGATGGTTCAGACTCTGAAGCTGCTTGTTTGTTTTTTTCCATGTGATTCACATAGAAGATAGCTAAATATTATAGAAAGCTCCAGGAAATATTTTTCATCTTCTACTGAAATTTTTGTATACTGAAAATTTATTAGAAATAATGTTTTATATATTCTAATGACATGAAAAGATATCAGCCATCAAACTTTCTAATGCTGTTTCAACCCAAGAAACACAATTTGAGTCCAACATGTATGATATTTGAAAGCAGAAGACAAAAATCATCCAACAGCAGAAATTAATAAAAAATAAACAGTTGGAGGGAGTTAGTCCTGCCCCAAAATGTCAGTTCACAAATTGTCCTACATTTCAGACCTCTAAATATCAGGTTCTTCATTAAATATCTTTAAGTTCAGCAAAACACAGAAGACCTACAATTAGTAGTCAAAACCTTAGCTCATTTTTAATGCTTTAAGGGAAGACATAATATGGTATTCTTTATCTAGGTCACAATATTGTTGTATTGCGCAGCTAATCATCCATGCATTACCAAAAAGTTATTGAGCAATCCTCATGTTCTGGGGTCGTTTCAGGTAAATAAGAATGAACAGATATTTACATGTACCTGTATTTTACTGAAGGTAGCATGTATACTTAAACCTTCAGAAAGATATAATCCAACAAATGAGTAAATTAATAAAAATTAACACAGTCAGAGTTACTAACAAGTATCTATTCTCCACTGACACAGGTAAAAGTCATTGTGTCCTAACTTAACTTTTTATTGAACAATCTGTGTAGAGAGATCCATAAGTGTTCACCTAGAATTTTCCTGACCACATTTGAATTTTTCATATTTTTTTGAACTGTGCATCTCAAACATGCACTAATTCCCATTTGTGCTTCACCTGCTTACATTTCAGTCAGTCTGGGAACTCAGTTTCAACTATATAAATACTATTGTTCCTGATTCTTTCCTGAGCTGTAAGTGTTCAGTGTCAGGTTGGATGGGGATTTGAGCTATCTGTTCTATTGAAAAATATCTCTAACCATGACAAGGGGGTTGGAACTAGATGATCTTTAAAGATCCCTTCCAACCATTCTGTGATTCATTCTATGATTCCTGAGAGTACAACAGAATTCAAGGGTGATTTCTACATTTTTGATGTGTGACACTTTCATTGCCCTTAGATATGTGATCTTACATCTAGCTACCAAGTGAATCTTGTTTAGCAAATGGGCCATCTTTTGCTAGACATGAGAGAAGTGGAAAACAGAAGTTTCCAAATTGCATTTTCTGTTCCATAAAGAGCTTACAAGCTGTTGTATTATCATAGAGTGATGGAACTGGCTTCTCCTAAGTTCATACTAGTGAAGTACATTAAATTGCTGTTAAACACATTAAATCATATTTAATTTCCACATATTCAATTTACATGGCTGTAATTACCATGTGTTCTAAATGTTCATGTGTGAAGGAGCAAGCAAGTCAAAAGATAATCTTTTTTTTGCAGTGACGTGTGACCCCTGTCATGAAAAGCTTTGCCCTAAGGAATTTATTTCTGGAACTGAAATTGTTAGGGGAATTATGACTAAAAGTTTTTTGAGCTTGGTATTACTTGATTAGTTTCTGAGGTAACCTAAACTATAAATGTTATAAAATTATAAAATTTTATCAAGATCTTAAAAGCTTTTAAAATATTTGGCATTCCTTGCTGGATTTCATGAGCTGATTTAGGCGATCAAAAAAATCAAATTATATTTTATGATAAAAATATGTATTTGAAAAAATCAGGGATGTCTTTTTCAACGGTAATTTTTCCAATGTGTGGCAGAGAATACATATGAATTAGTTATATATATTGCTATTAAACGTTTCCTACATCTTCCTGTATCTGCAAAACTCCCCAGTCTTGGAGATACATAAAAATGAGAAATTAGCTGAAGTTTTCTCTCTTAAAACTCCAATTTACTTTGCCATGTACTTATCTTTTCACTGTGGGTGTATATATATGTATATTTTCATGAGCTGCTTAAACAGATATATGCATCTCTAAATAACTGATGGATGCATTCTTCTTGTTATGCTCATAAGGCTGTTTAATTTTTCTCTGTCCTCTTTGTTCCCTCTATTTTATTCTTCTAATTCAGAATATTTCTCATACTGTACATATTAGAGTGAGTGCTTACCAAAGAATACCTTCAGCTAATGACACTACAGGTGTCACAAGAAATAATTCAATTGCTGCTTTAATAAACAGCTTACTCAATACATTCATATAGACTCAGTAGAAATTGCTCATGATTTTGCTCTGGTTAAATATCAGTGTGTATATAAACCCAAAGCTTTGTGAGCCTTTGCTGTAGCTCTTTGCCAGTAGCAGTGATGGGGCACATTAATTCTTATTCCCAACGGAATATTTTGCTGCTGGGGTCATACTGCATTAACTGCAATCACATCTCTATTTTGTGGCTGTAAATACATTGTATTTGTGAAAATAAGTATATGTGAATGAAGTATAAGATCTGACAAAAATAAAATCTATACACTGACCCATCTGAATTGATTTAATGTGTCTCAGGAAACCTTGAGATACAAAATCATGATCACAATACATTACATCCTAAATGAAGCCAGATACTTCTGATTTAAGATTATGTTCACTGCCTCTTAAAATAACTGCTTCATTTGCTTGTTACTTTGTCACATGTAAAGTTCTGTGATGACAGGGAGTGAACATTTACATGTCTAGTGGTTACCTCAGTTTGTGGAGTTCGGGTTGTTGAGCTTTTGGTAGGATTTTTACTGTTTGGGTATGGTTTATCTATCTCCAAGAATGGGATGAGGGGAAACAAAAAAGGTGGGGATAAGTAAAGAAACATGTTCATCTGTTTTTGCTGAAAAGGTGTAATACTTTCATGATTAAAGGCAAAGAACAAAGTAAGGGCAAAAAAAAGTACTTTTCTGACAGATCAGTACCTATTTATACCCAAGAAAAATAGCCAACCCTAAACATATTACAAGTCTTTGCATATTTTAGAAGGAACAGCATAGTAGAAATAATGAGGCTAGCATAGAAGATTTTTGATTTTTAACAGCTAAATTCTCAGCGTAATGGCAGATTAAGGATTAGCAGACAGGGAAGAGGAAAGGTAGAGACCAAAATAGATGCAGCTATGGACAAGATAGAAAGTTTTGGTAGAAAGACTTTTGAGAGTTAGCATTAGACAGATTCTCTCCTGGTTCTTGAGAAGTGACTTACCTAGGCACACATAGGCTCGCAGGCTTAAGATAGGCCATTCTCAACTTTTTTCTGTTAGTGTGCTGGTAGAAAGTATGTCTCATCTCCCTTAGTGATGGCCTGTTAAGGTATCTCTGTAAGAGATAGTAAGTGCTCTGTTGGCTCAAGTGACAAAAGTTTGTGCAGGGAATCTAAATTTTCCAATCTATTTGTGACGCAAGTGACTGGTTTCATATGAGGAAATTCTTGTGGGGTTGTTTGGGTTTTTTCCTGTCTGTTTTATTCCATTTTAAAACTGCATTAGGTAAATGTTTTGGTACCAAGTGCAGCCATTAATCCCAATACACTAAGAAAAGAAGTACTACGTGTGAAGTTTAGCTGTGCAACTTTAATTCATCCCATTTATCTGCATGCATAATGTAGGTGTTATTTGCACCATCACATTTCATTCTTTACAATACTACTGATGTGTGCTGTGCAGATGAATTTGCTTTCTGTGGTGATGACTTCCATTTTCTGTAGTTCTCCCCTCCTTTTTGTCACAAAGGTTGAAACTATGAATGAATGAAAAGGAAGGATATCTGGGTAAATGCTTGCTTTGAGATTTAATTTCTGTTCCAGACTCTGCCACAGAGTATCTGTGTGAGAGTGAGCTATTAATTTAAACCAAACCTCTTACCGATTACCTCTGATTAAATGTTTATTATTTTTGGAACTGGAGGTTGAGCATTCTTGCAGCAGAAGTCCCTAGAAGGTGTATGTGAAGCTATGCAATGCTAAAAAATGCTCTGTAGGCATCCCAAATTAATAGCTACTGTGTCTCATAGTGACTCTCATCTGTAATGAGAGTCTGTAATATTAATCTCTAATAATCTCTCTCATCTGTAAAATGGGATAAAACTATATCTTTGTTATTATTGTAAAGTAAATTATGTATTTGTGAATCATTTGCATGCTATAGCAATGAACATTGAAGAAAAAACAGAAGAAAAATGCGATGCTCATTTTAAAGAAAAATAAACTACATGAAGCCATGCCTAGAGTAATGGCAATAAAACATTACTGAATGAAGTTCCAGATAGTGAGAAAAAAGTAGTTTGTGGCTATTAAATTAAGAATTGTATCATAATGTCTGCATAGTGGGGGCTACGTTATGGCTGCATGACCAACCTATTAATTACTAACTCTTGAGCGCTTTATTTTGCAGCCTGCATGTTCTTTTTGTAGGGCCTTGTGGCCATGTGTAATCACACAAAACAATCTGCTCATATAAAACTTTCAGGTTTTTCAGCTTTTTGTCACCCTAATTTATTACTAATATATAGATAATAAAAAACAAGTTGAATAAGAGTTCTGCTGTGAACTATTTTCCCTCCTAACAACAACAAAATTGACTTTCAAAGTTTAGTAATGTATGTCTGTTCAGATATGTTCTTTATTTATTTTTGTATATACATACTTCCCTATATAAATTTTTGCTAAATTCACAAGCATTTAAATTGTTGGTAGTCTTCACATACTGTAAATTGCATATGTGTGCCATTACTACATTTTGATTTACAAAGGCTAAGCTTTAATAAAAGACAATAAAGAGAGAACTTTTGACAAACTTAAGAAAGTTCTATAAATTCAAAACCTTAGTTATATTACACATTAATGAAACTTACTGGAGAATGTATTTACATCTATCTCTATATTCATATTTAGCTTGGTACTTTGCAAATTGCTTTACATAAAATCTAGTGTTAAACTATTATGAAAATAAAAAGATGTTTCATAGAGAGTACCTCACTTCTTAATAACATTTTATAGTTTCCTTCATCAAATTTAGTTGAGGCTACTCTGTCATATCAGTGCAGTTGGGTTATATTTGTTCTTCCATGGCTGCATAGCAGCGTTTTAAAATTTTTTTATTCATTTTATGTTTTTTTCAGCTATCGTGACTGGTTGTCTTGTACCATTCCCCTTAAGTGTATGTGTGTATTTATTATTTTAAACCATAACATTATATATCCAGATAGGAGTCCCATTAACATTCTATTTCTCTACAAATTGGCAAAAATCTGCATCCAAGGGTTTAGCTTCATAAAAGATATTTTGTATTGTTACTGAGTGGTGGTTGCTGGTTCCTCCCTTTTCACTGTATTGTGATTTTTTCACTATTTTGCATGACTGAGCAACAAAGTTGAAAGGCTCAGCTTCAAACATCATGTTTCTGAGAGGCTTTGTTATTTTGTATAGTCTATATTTAATGCAAAAACATGAGAAAACAGATGTAAACAAATAATGTGATTACAGGCGGAGGCATGTGACTGTCTCAAACTTAAGTTTTTGTAAAAAGCAATGGCATGTGAAACTTATTGGAACAGAACCAAATAAAGTTATTTTGGAACATTCAGTTAAAAGTAATTTAAACTTATGGTTTTGTTATTTTTGTTCTTGTTTCACTGAGCAGTATATTAATCAATCCTGGAAACCATGTCAAGATTCAAGAAGGTACTTTAGGATTCTTCATTGCAAGTGATGCCAAAGAAGTAAAAAGGTAATTCATACATTTTGATCTTTAAATTTAGACATATACAGTATTTAATTTCTATGTATATCTTTACATTTAAACACCTCACCTAATTTTTGTTATTATCTCAAGGGTAATTGAGTTGGTATTCTAGTGAACCCACCGTGTGTGCATGCCATTTGTTTAACTACAGTCCTAAATATCAAGGAAATGAAATAATTTTATGGTAAATATGAAAAGAAATGAAGAAGCTTTTTTTATGAGTCCTACTAGAAAATGTAAAATATTTTGATCTGATTTCTCTATAATTAATTTGTTTCAGAGTAATTACTTTGCGTAGGACAGGGATTACAGTTTTGTCCAAGTTTCAGGTTTAGAGTAGTTCTTATTTACATAGACTTTAACAAATATTTGATGTGAGGAAGCTACTATATTCATTCAGTAATTGCATTAGCATAATAATAATAATAACGTTCTTGTCATTTTTCCAGTCCATTACTGGAACTACATACTCTATGGCCTCATAATAATAAATCAAACTGCAACAGTGCAGTATATCCCAAATGCTGTAGACAGCTTCACTGTTTTGTTGTACTGGGCTGTGTTAGATGTAGGTTGCATGAAAAGGGTTTTTATGGCACTGTGTTTAGAACCAAACGTGTACTCTTGTTTGTTAGGATTACAATACGCTTGGAAGGAATTAAAGAGCAATGTGAGAAAATAATTTTAGAAAGAAATCATTATTCCATGTCTGTAAGATTTAAAAAAAAAGAAAAAAGAAATTAATATTTGCAGCGGATTTCTTCCTCATCATTTGTATTTTTGCTGTAAGTCATGCTACTGAGAATCTGATTTTTACTTGATATTATCCTTGACTTAGATATTTTTAACTAAGTCTTGTACTTAGAATTATAAAATATTCAAATAATAACCTTTACTAAGTCCTAAACTTTTTATGATTAAATTACAGTGAAAATAATATTTAAGCAATGCATGTTTGCCACAAATATTTAATGAAAGTCAAAATATCAAAACAGTGAAATCACTGACAGCTTGAATTCTATTTTTGTTGAAATAGCTAAGCTAGTTTTTGGCTAGGTGAAGCACGCAGAACAGCACAGCAGTGCTCCTCTCCTCATATTTCTAGCACTATCTTTAAAGTATTTGGATCCAGCATTGCCTCAGGTACACTGTCTTTTAGCATGTAGTACTTTTCCTCTCTGGTGCTTTTCTCCATTTGAATATACATAATTGTCTTCACATTCCTTTGCTGAGATGCTAGCTTTTTTTCATTTATAAGGCATTTTACACTCTTCTATGAAGTTATTTCACACTAAGTAAAAATTATGTGGCATAGCATTTTAAACAGTAAGAATTTGACTGTTAGTCATGTGTTTAGAAAAATTTATGCATCATTCATCTAGCGCATTTTATCTAATAGCAAGCTGAAACAAAATTCCCAGTTCTGCCTTGGTATTTGCAGAAGGCTTTGTTTAGGAACATGCTGCCTCCCTTACCACATTTCTTAACTGTTCTGTGCAAAGCAAATTATTATCAGATGTGTTTCAACTAACAAAACCAATTATGTAAAGTGTTGATTTCACCATTTTAAGCTATGAATCAGAAAAATGTTCTAAAATTAGGGTCCTTTGGAGAGGAAAAAAAAGGTTTTTTAATAAAACAAAATTAAACATGCTATATACCTGAAATTCAAATGAAATTATTCTGGTTTTGTGTTATGTGCTAATGGAGAAATTTCAGTTCCTTTAAGCTAGAGCTATTAGTATTTATCAAATATATATTCCACAATGAAATAGAACATGCAATGTCCAATTACTCTTCTTACAAGAATTAATTCTGCATTTTAAGAACAATAGTTTCATATTAGAAACAGTTACACCTAGAAACACTTATGCCTAGCTAAATAACTTCATGTAAAATGTTGAATGTTTAAACACAATATAAACTATATGAATTTCATCTTTATTATTCTTGATACATTTACATGTTAGTACTGACATCAGAAATCCACATGATTCAAATCCATTTGATTAAACCCAATTCTATAGAAGGATAATTTTATTACAGCAATCACTTCAAGCATTTCCTCTTGACTTTGCACAGGTACTCTTTAGGACATTCAGAAACGTGATGTGTAGGAATGACCTATGTCCAGTTTGTGTAATGAAGTTTTGCAAGGGGGTATTTGTGATAGTGGATTCTTATTCAATACAAGGGCTTACAGCTGCATTGGGCAGAAACTGTAAAAATTTCAGTTTTCTCCTCCTTGCTTATGTCTTGACACTGACTCGTGGTTTGAAAAATACTTTATTCTCATTTCCTTGGAGGCAGTTTGTTTTCTTTTTGTTGGAATGTGAATATTTTGAAAACCAGAAACTTTCTGCAACAAAGTATACAAATGCTCAGAGAAGGCTTTTTCATTTCACACGTTGCTTCTTGGAAATAATAAGACAATTTCACAGTCTGAGAGGGTAACCTTCCTGGAAGTTTCTTAGAGAAATTAAGTCTGCTACATTTAGGACTTACATCTTCCATCAGTAGCTTGCATGCTATCTTGATTTCAGAAATGTTAATGCATTCAGTGAGGTCTTTCTGCAAATTTAAATTTCTATTCTCTGGTCCATGTCTCATATGATAGACCTGCTACCTTTCTCTGCATTGGCTGCTTTACCTGGGCCATTGTTCAGAGGTGTAAAATAACTTAGATAAATTCATAACTATTTGAATTAGGTATCTAGTTCATCTTTGTGAATATTTCCTTTAATTTTGCTCTACCTGTGGTGGACCCTCTTTAATTAATCTGAAAGTAATTAGTAGCAATGATCCTAGCTGAACTGCCAAAGGCTGTGTCTATTCAGAGGCTGTATATTAATATAGTTTACTTTTCTTTTTATATTTTGGACTGTAGATTGTTCTGTTCCAGTGACCTCCATGCTGTTGTAGCAATCCAGCCATCCTAAATCTATGAACAGTACTGTCAGCAAAATCCATGGGTGGTTGCAAAGTGGCACCTTTTGCCACTTTGTGTTGAGGAGTATGCAATGAGAGAGGGTTGGGAAGATAGGCAAGGAACTGACATATCCTGAATATGGATAAGTACAGGGAAATTTCAGCAGGTTAAAAAGTATGCTTGATTTGTTATGCCAGCAAAAATACTGGTAAACTGTAACTGTCCAGCTAGAGGCCAGCTGCATGATCCTCATGAAATGTGTCACAGCAGCCTTACGGGACATGTTGACTTGACAGATATGATTAAACTCTCCTGTGGGCAGTCTAATACGTATTTATTGAACTGAAATTTTGTTTTAATCTTCAATAAAGTCAAATGTTTATCCTTTCTCACTTCCTTAGTTCTCCTTGTGCTTCACCTAGTGGTGAGCCATTTGATACAAGAGTAGAAATTCATAACCAAAAGCTTTAAATGGAAACCTAGATGGTTCACCTTGTTAATTGCAATTTTTCTTTCAAATTTAGACTTTTGTCTGTTCAAAACCAAAATGATTCTGCTCTATTCCTATATAAAAGACAAAAAAATAGTTTTATTCAAGATTATTTCAGTTCTTTCATTTATACATTCCTTTAGGAACTTACTTTGACTGGATTTTCCCTTTCTGCTTTTGGTTGAGGTTTTTTTTGTAAATAGCGTATCTGATATCATTGTTGCATTGATCTCATTGCAATCTCTCATTGTATCCAAAATGAAGTCCTCCTTGTGACCAGGCTGAAAAATTGGCCCAGGGTGCTAGACAGTCTTTCCAAAAAAAAAAAGAAAAAAGAATCTGGTATATCTCATAAGAACAGAGAATTCATTGTATGTCTGTTTTTGTGACAAACTTCATTGGATGCTCTTTTTTCTAAGGTGAAAGACAAATGAACTGATACACTGTGTCATAATTATCATTCCTTCTCAATTGCTTTTCAAGTAAAAGTATATTAAAAGAAACACTACTTTGGAGTCATACGTTTGAAATTAATGGTCTTGCAGCAAATATTTCCTACTTTAAATGTCTAAACCTTTTCAAAGATTAAAGGAAATTAGTGCTGGCATGTTTCATTAATTTGGAACTGCAACAAGAGGAAATGTGGGCCTAATTTCATTTGTATGGATTAAGAAATGTGTCAGTTTTTCCATTCTGTCTCTCTAGGGCATTTTTTTACTGCAAGGCCTGTCATGATGACATCACGGATCCCAAAAGGATAAAAAAATGTGGCTGCAAACGGCGTAAGTAATATTTCTATTGCTCCCTTCCTTTCCTTTGAAGAATGTCTGTACATGTGTTTGCATGTTTTACCCAGTGGTACAGAAAAGCTAAGAAGTAAATGCACAGCAACATTAAGTGCTGTTAGCTTTTCTGAAGTATATATATTTTTATTACATTTCACACCACTCACACCTGTTTCTTCATTAGAAAGTCCATTAGGGTCTGAAGCTAACAAAACCTGAAGAATGAAATCTAGCTATATCTAATTGTGGAGGGTTCTGAGTTAAGAATGAGCTAACAGTAAAGTTCTGCTCTCATTCATACAGTGCAGAAATCCAGTAACTTCAATAGTTTTCTGTAAAGTGAAGAACTTTTGTCTACCTTGCTGAACATACTTCTGTAACAGAAGAAACTATGGAATAATATTCCATCATATAACTATTGAAATAAATTACTGTTCAAATAAATTATCAATTTTAATGGAGGAGGGGATTGTCTGGAAGAAATGAAGTATTAGTGCCTCTTAAATATATCTTTTTAGAAGATTTCCATTGCTGTAATGCTAATATTTGGTTCAGTTAAGTTTTTTAGTCTTCTCTTTAAATTGTTTGGAAAATTTTGCATTAAGAAATATTTGATTTTTGTAATTGAGATCAGATTTTGCATCTCTATTTTTAAATATATATAAATGAGCATTTTATCTATATGTACTTTGAAAGGACTTTTTGCAGGAACTATCACAACCACATTTTGGCCAAAGATGTGTTTGACCCATGTGTATTTGCAATAGTGGTATCAAGGATTTAGGGATCCATTTCTCAATGGGTATCTGAGCATTGCATTCCATGGTATTCTGCCATGAAAAAGATCATTCATTTTGAAAGTGTTGATTAGCTAAATTGAAAGATCTCAGAAGAGTTTGATCATATCTATTTTACCATTACTTTTTTAAAAGGGAAAAAACTCTTATTTATAGATCCAGTCACAGTGTTACCACTGCACTGTCTTAGAGGATGAAAGAAAGCCTGCACTGAACCTTCTCTGCCTTTAAGGGGTGCCTGAAATTGATGAATTCTTGAAGATTAATTTAAAAACTAAAAATATGTAACTGGAGTTTTTAAAGAAACTCCTCTCCCTGCGAAAAACAACAGTGTGGAACAAAGTAGTATACTTGAGGGAAAGCAGCTGAAACACTGACAGAAAATGGTATTTATCCTCCCAGTAGCAACAAGGAGAGCAAAGCACATGGAAAGCATGCCTGATGTGGAAGGAATGTATGCATTGCCTAACATATTGGAAAAAAATTGTTCAAGAACAGTTTATCCATGTGAGAATGTGACCTTTGAACTGCTGCCAAAGCCAATGAGGCTGCTGAGTAAGTTCTGGTAAAGCCAGTTACAGATGCCTTGGGGTACCTGTAACTCTCAAACCCATTTTTTCTTCTAAATTCCTCAACAGTTAAAGAAATGTGTTACCTGTTTAATTTTATCTGAGTCTGTCAAAAAGGGCCTATTTTATTTGTATTTTCTTCTTCATTTCTCCTTCACATAGTGTATGCTTTTCACACATGTGCTGATTAAAAAAAAATATAAATCCCAAAGATTTGCTATTTTAATGTAAGAACGACACTTTCCATTGAAATCTGTTAGAAGATAGAAATCGGGAATTCACAGTATAAAGGGCAAGCCCTTTATTATACATTAATGAAAATCAATGTAACCTCCTCAGTACTAGGAAACCAGAGAGAAAACAGAGTATCCTGTGACCCAGCCGAAACAATGGATCTATTACCAGCAGCAGGGCCATGGAGAGGTGAGAGTGACAACTTCTGTGTGTAGCACTAGGAAATGTTCCAAATGGCATGGTCACACCTATCAGTCCAGTAAATGAAAGGGTGTTGGACAGATGAAGAAACAAAATGATGGGGTTAGTGAGGCTGAAGGAGGCGGCTGTCAGAGCTGCTGCAGTGAGCCCTGAACACTAAGGAGATAATCCTCTGAGTCTGGTGAAAAAGAAAAAAAAATGGTCAGTGAGAATAAAATCTTAACTTTCCCTTTCATTGTCTCCCCTCTCCCCTATCTGCCCTTTCCCCTCTCCTTTCCTACATATGCACACATATGGTCACAGTTACCATGATAGCTGGCAGCTCTCGATACAGCTGAGAACAGCTTCCACTTAGGAGCATGCTCACAACTATTAGGAATAATACAATTGCTTTGCATTTAAAGTTCTGTCAATCAATAAAAAATTTAAATGAAAAATTTCAACAGTAATTAGTGATTTTTGGTCTCTCAAATTTTGATGACGATCTTGAGATCCCTATTATGGGACCCTATTTTTTTTAAAGGTAAGTCTGTATTGCAGTCTATTATTCACATAAAATGTCTTAGCTTTAGTTTTCAAATCACTAATCACTTTTGAAAATCTTAACTATGTTATCCAGCTGTAAGCTACACAAATCATTGGTCTTAAAAATGCAGTCTAACCAAAACAAAGCATAAATTAAGAAAACACTTTCCCTATTGAATTAGGAATATGTCAACTGATCTGTCAACAGCTAATACGTCAATTTGATTTTAAAAGGCACTGCAAATAGTCACACATGTGTATATGTAGTTTTATGTGATAAATATATATTTTAATTAGCAAGTAACATAGCAATTAGAGGCAGCTGAATGTGGAAAATGTGTAAGATGAAATGAAAGGTTGCGTGTAAAAATATTGACGCATGCAGGTGAATTAAATGTGAAAGAATATCTTTACATGGAAAACTTAATTATGGTGGCACTAATTAATGCAGTTTCCTGTGGCACTGGAAAACCACGTTCTTTAATAATCCATCGGAGGTTGCACATCATTTTAGATACTGTCTGAACATTAGCTTGTGGTATTGTTGGGTTCTAAACGTGAGTCTGACCTACATAGCTATTTGTCCAAACCTGTTAGGCCTGTTAGTAATTCAGGGCAGATCAGTACATTTCCACAAGGCCAGGAATAATTAAAGTAACCTCGCTTTCCTTTTGCAGTTTCTTTGTCATCCCTTTCTCCTTACCCATCTCACTCCCTGAGTAACATACGAACATATGAATGCTGATGTCACATTGTCCAGACAAATGCTGATATGGAAATTTTATTCACAGATTGTTGATATTTTTTTTATTGTTTTCAAACTCTCTCCTATTCCATTTAACTGTAGTTTTTGCAGCAAGGGGCCAGATACATGTATATAGTTATATAGAATGCAGCCAGGTTGGGATGAAATCTCTAAACTGGATGACCTACTCCTCCTGTTTCTTTCATTTTGTGGAACAGCTATGGTCTAATTCTCTATGTATTTCTTCCAGTGACTGCTTGCTGTAAACGGTGGGGGTTGAACCCCAGAGGGGACATATCATGTGTACATTGATGTGTTTGAAGGAATTTCTTGTAATCTATGACAATTGACAAACTTTTGATTTATTTTTCCTCTTGCTGCCTTGGAACACGGCCCCTACTATATTTTAACTGCACACTGATAGTGATCTATTGTGAGTAAAAATGGGTTCCCTGTAGCCCAGAGTGCGGTCCAACCTGTCTTTCTCTAGCAGAGAGTATTTTTGTTCAGTATTTTGGTTCTTTTCTTTATTTATGTTGCATGTAGCAGTGACGTCATACCCACAAGTTTCTCATCGTTTACACCCGCGGAGATTAGGGTGACGTTGAAGAAAATACAGCAGTTCTCCCCTCTTACACCTTTTTGCCCTTTTTTTTCCTCCAATGTTATTTTTTATCCCTATTTGAAAATGAGATCTTGGCAATGGCATTTTTTTGATTCTAGAGAATATCTCATGAATTTGTAGGGATATAAGTTAGGCTGGGGTAATGACCACTATAGCACTGTTTGCCTGGTTAAGTGCAATTCATTGTCAGACCCGTGTTCAGTTTTTTTGTACTTTCTCTTTTCCATTGCATAGCTGACACGAAGAGCAACAGAGCAGTCTTTTACTGTTCCTATCTAACTCCTTGCTCCTCATTGGCCCAAAAAAAAAAAAAAAAAAAGGAGATGGGAGTAAAGCTACAGTGATTATTTTCCCCAGCTTGCTTGTTTTGAAATTAATTACATGAGTAGAGCCACACTGACTTTTCAAGACCAAAGCTGTGAAGTTTTACATTGTTATATATAGAATACGAACTTTATAGACCACTTCATGTCAGTCGAAGTCATACCACTTTAAAGTGTACAGAATCTATGAAGGCTCTCGTCAGCCACTTTTAGTGTGTACAGTCATGATAATCTAAATAAACACAGCACTTGGGACATGGAAAGAATTTGCTGCTTAGAAATACAAGCACTGCAAAGAAATGTATTAGTTATGGGGCAGTGTTTGAATTATATGGGCTTGTTCTTACAAAGAGCAAGAGGGATCAAATATTTCATAGCTGCAGTGGAGCATTACTGTACTAGATTGAGGCTGCTGACTATACCATATAACTGCAGCTATTCTAAATAATTGAGGCTATGAGACTTTTTCAAGATTTTACCAGATATTCTGAATTCATTGTGTGATAACACTTGGTCCTAATCAGGATGGAGGTATTTTTCCCCTCTCAGTTGGACACATCATGGGATCTTGCAAAAGAATCAAGGAAAAGTTGACACTCCTGAGGTTGCATGATAAAGTGCTAGCCATCTTGTAATTGTGATGGCCTTCATTATCATTATTTACTATTTATCTTATTGTGGTACCTGCAAACTACACTAGGGGATTGAGATCCTTTTGTGGTAGAAAGCATTCAAACAGAGAAGAGAAATTTTTCCAAAGATCTATTTTCAGCCAATAGAATGACATGGCAGGAAGATGGGGCAGCACAAAAAAGCAGATTTTCAAACAGGTTAGTATGATAAGAATCAATATTAATAATAAACCAGAAAGAAACCAATTTCTATGGATAAACTGATGAATTCTATTGACTTTGAGGCCAAAGACTGGAAGTAATTTGGATTTATTTGAAGCAATCTATTAATTTTAAATATGTTTCTATGTTGAGGCCTTTCTGGACCAGAGAAAGTAGTTTAAATAGTAATAAATGCTAAGAGAGTATTAAAAAAGAAAAGGTCATGTAGCTTGTTTTTTTTTCCATTTCCCCAATAGCTTCAGTTTGTTCAGAAATGCAGTTAGCTTTGAGAGTACACTGGCTGAGAGTCTTCTTTAAGGTAATGAAGGAAAGGTCATGATCAAATTTGAAAATTAAAATGAATTGGTCTATAAATGTTCCATTATTTCAAAACCTATGAGTCATAGCTACTAAAATAGGGCAAAATGTCCACTCAGGCCACCTGCTGTTTCTACAGTTTTGGCAAAGAACAGCACCGTATGAATTATGGTGAACAACTAATCAATTGCCTTTGATTGCAAAAATTGCAAAATAGTGAACAAGCTGACTTAGTGGTCTTGAAATTGTTCTGTAAAAATTAAATAATGGAGAGATAGCTTTGCCTGTTGTGCTAAGAGAATATAAAATCTCACGAACAGTTTAAGATATGCTGCTGTATTTTTCAGGAAACCAAAATTGTGCTGGAGGAAGTCCTTTCAATATTTCAGTCTCAAGATACTAACCAGCATTGCTAAAAGGCGATCAAATCAGCCTGGTTGTCTTTTAATGCTGCTGTTATTTTAATCATAGTGTGGATCATGAGAACTTGATGAATTGAAATGTCACTGTATGCATTTCAATTCTTAAGTGTAGTGGGACCTTTTTTTACCGTTTGCTGGTCAAGAAGCCTTCAGTTCCTCCTCTTCTTAACCAGCTGTTATCTCAGAGAGACCCACTAGATGGCCTCGTAGATCTACTTTTTTTGTTACCGCTGAGGTCACAAGGAAAACTGCTCTAGTGATGGGTGGAATACGAGGATTGGGTAGACTGTATGGTTTTGGTTTTTTTTTTAAATAATAAATCAGCCAAGATGAAGGGATACTTTGTTCTGCTGGCTTTTTTTTTTTTTTTTTAAATAAAAAGGAGCTGTTCCTTGACATCTTAGGTAGAGAATAATCTGCAGTTTCCTTTGCTTATTTTTGCAGCTGGAAATATTTCCCATTACTGTTTGTGAACTCTAAGTAACACCTCAGATCCAGACAATCTAGAATTTTTAACTGGGCTTTTTGAGTTTTTGAGATCAGAAAGCAAGGTACTGATAGAAGCTTAGACAACTAAGGCACATTCCTTCCTTATTAGAATGGAAGGCTATTGCCTTCTGAGAAAAATTGCAACAAAAAAGAAGTTTTAAAAAATATTTATTTACTTTATAAATAATTGACAGAAATTTTGCTTTCCTTTTACTCTTAACAAATTAGAAAATGATTAGTTCATATATTCCTTGTTTTGCCAATAAATTATTTAAATATTCTGATTTTCATATCTATGAACACTTCCCCTGAAATTTTTACTAATTCATTTTACAAATACTGTGAGATTGTCATCATACTAAGTAGAAGGATCTGTTCTTCCTTTTTATCCATTTATTATTCAATTGAAAATAGGGAAGTAATTTCCTTCATGTCCCAACCTACATTTTCACTAGTTACAAATAACAGTTCTATTCAACATCCATAACATTTCTATGAATATAAATGAGTTGATTCTTACACAGGTGCTACAGGTGTCAAATGAATTTAACACCCACCCAGAGGCTGTTCTTAAGGTCCCCCTGTCTCTCTGATGATTCCCATTTTTTTGTTAATGTTTATGGAAGTTTTGTAGGAAATGGTATGTGTGTGGCTGAACCATTTAAAATCATTTCTGTCTTGTCTTTGGTCTTGTCTCTAGTCATCCCTACTAATAATCCATGTTTTGTTTTATTTAAAAGAAAATGAGTATTCTTTTTAGTATGAATGTAACAATGACTGTATAAAAGGAATGAAGAGTAACAGCATGTTTTCTTTCCAAAATGTATTGCTCTGATATGCAGTTGCTTATACACTGTTTGAAACCCTTATAGCTACTTATATTTCCAGGTCCAAGCCTGTTTCCTGCATGTTAATGATGTGAAATATTAAAATTATGCATGGTCTTTAGAACAATTGATAATAATAGTTAAAAACAGTCCCTGAAAGGGCATTGCTTTTGAGAGGCACCATGGAGTCCTTCCCCTATTGTACAGAAGGGCTTAAATTTCCCACTTCATTGATTTAAGTCTTATGAAAATGGTACAAAAAGTTTTCCTTCCCAACCCTCTTTGCCCTTAAGTATGATTACTTTTAATTTTCATAAATGTGTCCTATCCTATTATTGACTGTTGACAAGATATGGCTACAAGTAAATGAAAACCAGGGACTGTTACTAACCAATGACATAGCAGTTGAGAATTTCGAAGCAGTGTGTTTTGCTACAGCATTTGATTAGAAAAAGTTCTTCAAAACAGCTATAATTAAAACAAAACGGGTCTGCCTTTTACCTCACCTACAGTTAGCATCTTACAAATGCCTTTTATTTTTCTTTCATTTCCTTAAAGTGAAAATAATAAAATAGGCATAATGTAAAGACTCCCATACTTTGGTAACCTATTTCACTTTTCTTTTGCTGCCCAACTTTTCAATTTTAAAGAATGTGTTGGGAAGAGTTAGACAGAGGGAAACCACGGGAAAACAAATGCTGTTTTGAATTTTCTGTGTATTTTGAATGTGTATGCATCAAAAGCTGCAGTGGAAACCTTCTTACTAAAAGCCAAGCTCTGAGGAATGATGTACCATGCAATGAACAAGCCTGATGCTGCATGATGACTTTCTGAACAGCTGTAAGATAACTCTACTAGGATGCTAAAAGAAAATGGCATTAGTCATGTGAGCAAAGTTTTAGAGGAATGGAGTCGCTGCTGAAGAGATCACTCATTCATCTCCCTCAGTGCCTGTTTTCCACAATCATAATGTTACCCTTGCTTGACAAGTATATTGTATGGCAAGCCATCAAGGCCTTAGAACAGGACTTGACCCATTTGAGCGATTTCAGTCCTTCTTCCCTGGTGACTGTGGCATTAAGAAACTATTAAAAAAAAAAAGAGAGAAATTATTTTAAATTTAATGTCATTACCATAATGCAAAAAAGACATCCTAAACTGAAGGTACAGGCCAGAGAAACATTACCTTTTTTCTGCATTTGCTTTTAAGGTTTTGTTTTTGCCTGTCAGTGTTCTGTTTTGGTTTTAGTATAATTGAGTCAGTTCAATCTAAACCATTACCAAAAGTGTTGGTTCAGTGCAACATGTGAAACAATCTAAGTGGCCTTTGCATTTCTTCAGATTTAAACGTACCTGCGATTCAGGTAACACACAAAATTACAAGATGGTGGTTACACATGCATTTATAAAATAGGATGCTGTATATTTCTAGAAATATATAACAAGAACATTCCCATGACTGAAGGATATGTTTTGTTCTAACCTGGCACTCCTTTTGGAGTTAGGCTAATTCTACATTTGGTTACTTGGTTCTTGATCTACCTTTGAATCCAGAGCACAAAACATGCCAATGATTGGTTCAGTATGTTTCAGTAGACCAATGCTCTGTGTGCTTTTGGTGATGCCTTATTTGTGAACTGATTTTAATGTCAAGCGTATTTACCATTATTAGTTGTGTCTCTTATATGGGCAAATTTTGTTATTCTGTCAAGAGTTAATTTGAATTCCTGAATATATAATGTAAGCAAAGTAAATTTTTCAGAAAACTTTATGAACATCTTGTAACTTTTTAATAATGTGTAATCTATTGCAATAAAGGAGTTCCCTGGCACAGTTTAATACAGAAAAATTATTAGCATACCTTTAAAATTAAATACATTTTTATATATGTATATATGTATGTTATAATGTATGTGTGTGTGAGTGTGTGTATGTAAGAATATATGTGTGTGTGTTTTTGTGTGTGTATGCATACATATATAGATATATAAAAGTCTGATTTTCACAGGAAGCAGTATAGGCCAAAAATAGCAACTTTAGATTTTTCTTTTCATTTTAGCCCAATAGTATTAATTGTGCCACAGGAAAACTATATTCTTAGGATTCTCTGCTTTTACTATGTTCTTTTTTGATCCAAACACTTGACTGTAATCAGTAATTCTTCCCCATGTCTGCGGTCACCCTGTAAGACTGAAGAGAAATAAAAAGCAATTTATCTTTTGCCCTACTTTTAATGTACAGCCAAAGTGTTATCAATAATCTCATTGCATTTTTTTCCTGGGTCAAGACTGTTAACATAAACTAAGGCCTGTATTAAATCCCTTAAATTACCTTCCAGCTGCCTTGTTATATATATAACCTTGCCATTAACCTGCTGCTCTTCCTCTCCTCCCATCCAACACATGGTTATAGCCAAGATGTCCATCTACAAGAGAATGAAACTGGCATGTTGTTTTGATTGCGGACGCTCTGAGCGTGACTGCTCTTGCATGTCAGGCAGTGTACATAGTAACTTGGACACCCTTGAGAGAGCCTTCCCACTTACTTCTGTCTCTGTTAATGATTGCTCCACCAGTTTACGTGCCTGTAAGTTTTAACACCAACACATGCTGTTCCATGTCTGTGGTGTCTGTGGTATCATCCCCATCTTGTGTTGTACATTGTAATTCTGTGAGTTTTACTGGGCTGATGCTTTTTTTTAAAAGTCAAACCCAAATTTTAATACAGCTCTGTATTTATATTTCTGTTATAATTTATTTTAATATGAAAAATTTAATTCATTATTTTGCTTTGTGTGCTCTTTAAGAAGTGTGCTCTTGCAATAGCATGCAGGACTTTAGTAGTGCAGTTTCATGGCATCTTTTTTATTTAATTAATACAATATAAATTGCCATTAATTAAACAATAAGTGCTTCAGTGGAGGAACAAGCCTGTGTCTAAATCTATGACTGGTGCTAAGCTGACAGCTTTAGTAGTGCTGGCACTAGAGCAGCATACAATAAGCAGTGAATAAATATACAGGATACAGCTTAGTAGCTGAAATTTTATTTTGTACCGCTACCATTATGTCCAGTTTTGTTTTGTAACCTTTCATTCTCAGTAAGGCAGGATCTTTCATCTAATCCACAGAAATTCGAGTAAAAATAGTTGTAGTTCTTGTCATGTTTTTTTAGAAGGGCTAGCCTGATGCAAACTTTTTGAAATTAACTGTAGAATCTGTCCCATAGGACAGTACCACTCTGAATTATGCCCATAAATCTCTTCTGAAAGATCAGAGTTGAGAGGGAGAAGACAGAGAAATAGAACAATTCTGTGTAGTCATTAATTCTTTGGGTGAGTGATCAGGATTCCAAACCTTCCTTTATCAGTGTGGTGTCAACAGCTGAGGAAGATTGTTAAATTAAATGGTGATTTTATTATTTTTTTCACTTTCTTATTCTCTTCAGAATTCCATAACAGGCAAAACTATGTCTTGGGACAGGAACTGTTTTCCTTTCCCTACATAAATGACAAAGAAAAACTATAAAATTCTTCAGATGCATCTATAAGGATATTAGGAGTTTTGATCAGGAAGTGTGTCTGCTTTCCATTAGAAGTCATCAAGGATAAAAATGCCTTCCACTACTAAGAGTATAATGTAGTTAGTAGATTATGCATCTAGTTGCCTTTTGTATTGCATAGTCCGAATGATGAATGATTTTGCTTTAACTGTTTTGACATTTGAACTATTTTTCCAGACACAAATGTGGAGTATATAACAAAACTGTGATTTTTGTTAGCATTTTTTGTCTGAAGACTGTGTCATTTAAACTGATTCTAATAGGATCTCTAGAGATTTTGCCAGCAATCTTCTCTGTGTACATGTATAAGCAACCTGAATGTCCTTTTTATCTACTTGATTGCAATATGTGCATCACCTCAGGGGAGATGGTTCCCAATTTTAAGTCCTATTCTAAGTTACAGAAGTTTTTATCCTTTAAAGAGACCTTGATCAGAGTAAAACATAGCAAAACATATTTTGTTTTGAAAAGTGAGCAAGAAACTTCATGGATTGAGAATTACTGCAGGCAGTGTTACTTACACAGCCTAACAGACCAGTATGGAGAATATGTGGTTGGGTGCTGGCACTGATGTTAACAGCAACCAGAACAGGCTAAATGAGTATGTATCCCCTACAAATGGGTAAAATTTCTGCCATTAGCACTGTTTGGCAAGGAAAGAAAAAACATAATTTGTAGATTTACCATAGCTTTCAAGTTCACTTAAGACTCTACAGAGGCAGATAATGTAAACATTTTTGATTGTGTTGCCTGCCGAGCCAAAAACCTCCACAATAATGGTATTATTTCCACCAAAAACAATACTGTTGGGAAACACGTTAGATCTGTGTTATAGTTTGAAGGATAAGTGATATTGACAGCTTTGAGGATTTTTAGCATCCTATTTTACAAGGGCCTTTTCCCCCCTTCATCACTCCATCAAATCAAAAGAGATCTCACTCTTCTCCTTGTGAGACTAGTCACCTTTGACTGTTAATAATAAGTACAAAAATCAGTACCAATTCACACTCTTTGCAAAGCAGCATAAGCCTTTCTTTTCCAATTAATATATATATATACACACATGCAACGTTTCACTGGCAGGGCTTCAATAGAAATCAGTGTGTTTTCTTTGCAGTCCACAGGGGTCGTATGATGCCCATCTTGACAGAGCTAGTTAACTCAAAGAATGGCGGTGAGAGTCAGCTTTTCATTAAATATGAGCAGATGTAAAATGTAGAGTGTTTGACAATTAGAAATGGCAGCAGCAGGGCCCCAGAATCAAAGTGAGGTCAGATTGGTAGATCAGATTACCTCTCTTACATTCTTTAGTTGTTCTGAAAATCATTTTGAATTAGTGTCAGTGGAGCCATGATGGGTTTTGCCCTTTGTCTTTTATGCTAGGACTGTATTGTTTCCCCAGACACTCATTAAAGGTCATTATACTATTACAGGGCTTGCTTTGGTCGTGGTGCCCCAGTTGGGTTGATTTGCTTCTACAATTGCTTAATGCATTTCTTTCTTTCTTTCTTTTACTTTTGGTTTTAAAAGCAGGCTTGCTTTTTTTTTTTCAAGGTAAATAAAATCACAGACTGTTGTATGAAACTTCTTGAAACAATGAGTAGCTTTTGTAAGAATTAGTGCTGTTTGTAAGAATCTGATGTCAAGTAGAAGATACCAATTTACATATTGAATGACGTACACGGGGCTTAGTGTACTAATTGTATAATATGTAGAGAAAGTGACACTTGCAGTGTAATTTCCACTGTGAATCAGTTTCTCTGTTAATATATAGTTGCCTGTACTTCCAGCAAATGAAAATCATAATCTGATTAAATATAATTACATCAAAAACAGGTTTGAGTTTGTAGGCAGCTGTCTGGAAAAACATGGATAAGATCTTTCTAAATGTAAGGAAATAGAATTTTAAAATTTTTTGTCTACGTTTTTTCATGTTTAGCTGCCTTTGGTAGATTGCTACACAAATGGTAGTCAAATGCACCGAGCATTTTTTTACTGGAGACTCAAGTGAATTGGAGTGGAGAGAGGTATTAACCGCTGAAAAACCTGGGGTACTTTATACAATGAAATGATGTTACTAATAAGTGTGATGTTTCTGCTTAGGTCTGTGCCAAATCTTGGGGAGTGCCATTCAGATGATTAATTGATACAGACAGAATCTTAACCTGAACCATTTAATTTCTGTGTTTCTGTATCACCATATGGCATTCTGCTTCTCAGGAACATCGAAAGTTCATGTTCCAAAAAGAAACCTTTTCTAAACTTGTCACTGTGCCCACTGCCATGGGAATATAAACTTCCAAGGACATTCTTGATACTAGGCCCAGGCATATCTAATTCTGAGTGTGAGAAAAGATGCTTTGGCATGCTCCGGTAGTTCTGAGCAGCTTTATGTGAAGACTTTGGCTTTGGTGAATATCAGAGATCTCCAGAGACAAAAGACAAGCAATTATGGCTATATTTTGAATTCACGGTTCAGCCCGAATTCCTAGCCATCCTATTTGAAAAGAAAGACCATGCTAAAACAAGCTACAGAAAGCTTAACTTTTGAAAGTACCCAAAGCATGTACCTACCTGTGTGCCAAGCCCAGTTTAGAACCATATATTCTTTCTGGTCTTCTAGTGCCATCACATGGTTTATGCTGCACAGACAAGTTAGCTGCTGAGTCTTTCACAAAAGACCTAAAATTGCATTCTACAAGACTAGACGAACATTTTTAGTAGCTTGAATAAGGATGGCTGTTGAACCAGGGTTGGTACACTGTGCTGTCTGGCAGTGTGGTTTAGCAAGTTAGGTCAAGAACCACTCTGACTGCTTCATTGACCTGTGCTACTTAGGGCAGTGTAGACCCTGCCTGTGTATCTTCACAACCTAAACCACAAACTCTATAATGAGAGTTAAAACAAAATGTCACTTACTGATTTAGCCATAGAGAAGAATGCATAACACACGCACACATTGATCAATGTATCTAAAACTCATCAATTGTATAACTGTACTTGGGCTTTTCTAAATGAGTTGACTGTTAAGTCCCAGGATTCCTAAATTACTGGTTCAAAAGACAGCGTAGTCTTTATTACTCCTAGAATGCAAGAACTGTATCCTTTGCTTTCTACAGAATAAAACTGACCTACTACTTCTCTAATCCTGCTAAAGTAGCCAAGACAGTAAGAAATACTTGCTTTTGTGGATAAGCTAAGGTCCAGGAAGGACCTATATGTGCCCTGTCAAACTTTCAGTGTTAGAATTGTTTCACCTTTTAGCCGCAGTGGTTTCCTTTTTACAGGGTACATATACCACCTTGTGGTGGCTAGAGACTTTGTGATTCTCAAACTAGCTATAAATATGATCTCATTTACATTATAATACTTTGAAGAGTATTATAAAAAGTGGGGTACTACCACTGCTCTCTGCCACTACACACCTTTTCTGATCTGTAAGAATTCTGTTGTGGCCACATGAGGGATGGAGACTCATTTGCTCTGAAATTCTTACTTTTGCATATGCTGTATAGACACTTTTCTCTTTAATATAACCCACTGATTCCTGTGTGGTCATGCTTCCCATCTTTGTCCTGCACAAAAAGTCAATAGCACACCTTTAATGTTTTGAGGAAGAAGAAATTGAAGGAGTAAATAAGCAATCAGGTCTGCTTGGAAGGGAAAGACAGATGTTGCCCCTCAGGGGTTAGATCATAATGAGATTATTGAAAATGGGGCATTAGAATGAGACGTAGTGCCAAATAAATTCCTGTTAATTCAAAGCCACAGAGAATTTAAATCATAAGCCTGGGAACCACACTGTGGGTAGTAGATTGACTTATGTGAACCTAGTTCCAAATATTGTTCTTTCTTTTAGGGTGACAGATTTCTTTTTACTCAGTTACATTCTATATATTTAGGGTTGCATTCCTGATAACTGACATGGCTATGACGTTTCCCCTGAATACCTCTACCACGCTGCATGTGTCTCTTTTCAAAATACTGAAAATAATATAAAACTGGACACCTATGTTTAATCTAGAGTTTTCAGAGTTTGTATATAATATGAGAATATAGGTGAACACTGAGATAGAAAAATACAAGAGTAGGAAAAAAACAAAACAACACCCCCGAACCAAACTGTTCCTTTTAAGACAGTAGAATAGTAAAAGTGAGACAATCTAACTTGTCACTCATGACCAGAAATTACAAAAAATGAAGCACACACCAGTTATATACCACTAGTATATACCTCTGATGAGAGGAAGCTCTGCCCTGTTTGTGATGTCTGTAACAAGATGAACTCTCACATCACCATGGGATGGAGGCACCGCTAAGTTTAGCAGCAAATCTTTTGAAGAACTCGGGAGGTTGGGGAAGGAGAGATCCAGAAGTCTGCATTTAATTCCTTTAAGCCTTTACACTGAGTAGTGATTCTTACCAGGGTCACAGGGAAGAGACTAGTGAGTGGCTTGCTTTGATGAGGACAAGCTAGAAAAGATGCTGTCTGCATCCCATGGAGTGAATTTAGGAGAGGGTCTTATGCAAGATGACATGGAAATTATGTTTGCATTTTTAGTTCCTGAGTGTGGCTGGTTGTCATGAAACTCACTGTGACAGTTTCTTACCACCAGGCAGCAGATTCTTCCTGTTACCTCCTTGGTGTGGGACAGATGCTAGCCGGTTAGCTCTCCTTCTCTACTGTTTCCAAGCTATTTCAAGCGACAGATGCCAGAGCTGGCTCGGTTTCAGCTTGAGCATTTCTGTCATAGCCCTGCCTTGAGCCCAAATTCTGACCTTTACTATATGAAATAAAGTACTTATGAACAAGCAGTGGCTTGATCCAGAACGGGCTTAGAGCAAATGTCAAGTGTCAAGTCAGTCTCCTGCCTCCTTATTCCACCTGCATTAGGAACCTAGATTAGACCCTAGACTGCAGCACTGACTGCTTTAGGCTTTATGGGTCTGGAGAGACATAACTTATTAACAAAGAGTTATTAAATTTTTATCAGTTTTATAACACAATGTAAATGCCTTCTATGAATCTACATTGTATTCATTATCATTTAAAACGTTAATTAAGTCGAAGTTGCATTTAATTTAGTTCTAAATGTGCCTTTGGGAGGAAGCTTTTAAAAACAGCTGCAGGATTGAGAAGCTCATTGATGCTGGGAAGTTGTTAGTACCACTTTTCAGGATAGGTTCCCCAAGTTGATTGCCATTTTGAGTCTTAGCTAATTTGTGTTGATGTTATTGGGCAAGGTCTCAAATTAGTATTGAACCAATAAGAGCAGAAAGCTTTCAGCTTGTGCTAATCACAGCTACATTTTGATGGTAATTTGTGTTCTTTTCAAATTGCTTCCAAATGAAAATGAATGGTTGATTCATAAAGTCTGTACTTCTTGTACTCTTGTATTATAATATTTTTTTTTCATTTAATATCCTTATTAGTTGGTTCCTTTTATAACTCGGGAAAATTTGTTCTCTGACATGGAATATTGTACCTCACATTCATAGAAAAAGAAGCCCTCTAGCCTAGATCTTCTGCATTCCATGTGATTTGAAGTTACTGTGATGTATAGAAAGAGGTGATGCTTACTGAAATACACAACAGATCACAATATAGTATCAATATGTGAAGTGGAATGCAGTTTATTATAAAAAGAATAACCAAGCTAACCTCCAAAGCAAGTTAAAATGTGCTTGGCTTGCATTATGGGAGTGTTATTGCTTTTGATGCTTTTTAGTATAAAAATAAGAGAAAGAAGGAAAGAAAACCAAGTATAGTGTTTCCGCCATCTGATTATTCCATTAAGACCCCCAGTATATTTAACATATGCATACCTTTAATCAGGTGAGTAGTGATGTTAGCTGTAGTGTGACCACTAATGCACACGCAGTGTGATTCATACTTAGAGGGAACTGACCTAATGCTTATGTAAGGTAGGAGAGTCCATTGAATTAGAACCAGAGATCTTCAGATTTTATCAAATTAACTGTAAATCCAGCAGAGTGGTCCAGCCCTCAGCCTGGAAGACAGAAATAACTTGCGAGACAATTTTTTGGGGGTCATCATATTTTCTACTGAGTACCTAGAACCTTTCCAGGTATTTGTATATGCCAGGATACATAACCTCATGAATTTTGTATGTGCTTTGTGAAATGAAGATACTGTTGTCACATAACTCTGTATATGGTTCTTGGAAGTGCCACAAAAGAAGCACCCATCCTGTATCATTGCTTTGACTGAGGATACAGTAGACAGGAGGGAATTGAGCAGAAGAGGAAAATTTTGAGTTGATTTTTAAGGAATCGTAGCTGTATCTTTTTTAATATGTAATTTCTTAAATATGTTGACGGTGTACTTTAAAATATGTTAAAGCTCACTTGTGCTTTTTACTGTTTGAGACTACTTACCAGCTTCTGCTAGTGTACCTTTTATAATACAACAGTGTAGCTTTCCTTTTGATAATATTTTATATATTACTGAATGCTGTAATACTGTGATTCATTTTTTATCAATGGCTTTAGGAAACATACTGTGTGCTACCTCACACAAACATAAGTGATATGGATCAGATCTTGGCAGCACAGTACAATTACTCTGAGAAGGAAAGGTGGAAAAAGCATTATCACTGTGTAAGAAGTGGCCAGCGTCATCTCGTTAAAAATTCATGTGGACATTTTAGTTTGGAAAATCTACCTAGGTAAATGGCACAAGGCAAAGATCCCAGACTTGACTATGCCACTGACTTACTATACTACATGTCTATAGTTCTTTTTCCACTCAGAGACTGAGAATATTGTATTCTCAATATATTATATTACATTTTGTGTTAAGAAGTGGTTTGTGGTCCTTATATTTTGAAGTAGTGAATGTAAGCCCTAGTGTCCTTTTGACATAGTATTTCCCCTGTGGCAGCCAATTTCCATGTCTTCTGATCTTTGCTGAAGGAGGTCATAGATACTCAGCAAGGAGGAGAGGAAAGTGAAATAGGGTACATGACAGAAAGAAGGAATGGGGAAATTACCAGAACTGCCTTGCTGCTGTCTAATTTAGGGAGGTTTTTGAAAGGAGATACTATCTAAGAGGACATGAATACCTTCTGTTTATCTGCATCAGCAGGAGGGAAGAATCTCTTTTTTAGATTTCCGGGAAAAAAATATTAAAGATTATCTGCAGTTTTTAGCTGCTTCTGAACTTCAGTTGGAATACAGACCTTGTTTACTGTGAAGAACTGCCGAAGGAAATCCAAAAAATCATTATAGTGTCTTTGATCTTTGTCACACAATTTCCTTAGTACATTCTTGCATAAAAGACTTTGCTTGCACTAAGCATGTTGCTTTCTCCATTCACATGTTTCTGACATTGTCTTTACTCTCTAACTCAGTGGTGTTATATGTTGTCTGGCATGGTACTACAATATGGAGAGAGATTTTACATTGCCATAGCTATACTATGGAGGAAGAGTGGCAACAAGATATGGAGGTTCCATTCATGAGCAAACGCTTGCCAGAATGGACTAACAGGTGTGCCATCTAGCAACGTAGTTGGTTTATTTTGCAACTAGCCCCTCTTCTATAGTATTAACATGATCCTGTATGGGACATAATCCTTGGACTTCTAGTAAAAAATAGAAGTCAAGATAAATATTTGCCTAGTTGATAAAGTTTAATTGGGTTATAGAACTAAGATTCTCCTAGTAAAGAATACAAACAACTACAAGTTTTGAGCCTAATTTAGGGATGGTAGATATTCCTTTTCCATGAGTTAACCTGAGGTAAAATCCACAGGTGCAAACTGATAGTGTGTTTCATTAACAGGCATTTGTCCAGTGATTTTCTTACTCATTCTTTATCTCTATTAGAATTGTTTGTGATCTACCAAAACATGCAGGGGTTGTCAGGTTCTCTGTGATCAGTCAATCACGAGGTGGGTGGCAGCAAATAAGCGATACAGTATTTATTTAGAATCACAGGGTTTGAAAATGAATATAATTCACAAGATGAGGCAGCAGAAGGGTAAAAAGAAGTGAGATGCACCACTGAATAGAAAGGATGTACTTCTCTGGCTTCCACTACATGGTGCCTTTTACAACATAGGGGAAACATTTCCCAGGTTTTCAGATGATGTGCTAATATTTATCACTAATAATGGAATTGGACTCATAGCCATTCATGCATCTTGTCTTGTTTTTGACATGAAATACTACTTTTTTACTTGGTTGTGAAGAAAGCTAATGAGCTTTTCAGTGTCAGGGCAAGCAACAGTATATACTTTACTAACTCTTGGGTGCTAAGAACTGCTTTTGATATTCCACAGAAAAATACTTATCATCCTATTGTGTTAGGCTGCACATTTTCAGAGAGCTATTCAAATTAAATTTTAATTCTTCACAAATTATATTTTGTGTAAATTAAACATGAAAATATAATTTTTTTCCATTTTACATTAAAAAAAAATCTGCTAAAAATTAAATCAGTTCTACATCAGATCTACATTTTTCTGTATTTCTTAAAAGCTGGATTTTTTTTGCTTGTAGTACAAAGCTCCACAAGAATTGTCCAAGGAAAAAAATAATATATTTTTATATATTTGAAAATTTTATTTATATATATATTTAAAAGGATTTAATGCATCTGTTTTGATTTTTTTTTTCTAGTCAAGAGTCTCACTGCCCTGGGTAATGTTATACCTTATTGATTTCTTCGTTCAGACAAAGGACGAATGATGAGAGAACAGTAGACTTGGGACAGATGTCAGCAGAGATTCTGTGGTGATAATCATAATGTAAGGATCTGGAGAGACTGGAATCGGTAATATAATCTTAGCAATTTGACAAGATCCTTCCATACAAGGAGTTAAAGGCATCTTACACTTTGAAGAGTTATTTGACTCTGCAAAAGTCTTTGGTTATGTTTTGAAGGGAAGTAAATGAACACACAATTTGCAGTGATAGGGAAGACTCAAACCAAGGATCTGTCTGTGATCACATAGTCTAGGTTTGTCTGATATGACATCAGTCTGAAATTCTGCAGGGGCAGGAACTGGCATTCCTTTAACCCATTGGCAGCTGATCCTTCTGCGTGTTGGTTTATGTAGTATGAATTCTGTACCTGATTTGTGCACTACAATACACCATTATTGTGTACTTCTGCCATTAGAACTCCCTATACCTAAATTTGCCTTTTTTTGAACATGGAAGCATTTTAATTTTGGTTTCAGATCTCCCCTGTGATCATCACCACATGCTCTTTTTTATTATAGTGTGATCTGTGGAACTTTTTTTTCTTTTTTTTTCTCCCCACACCCCAAATAATTCCTGAAAATACTATCTCCTACTTGAATGAAAATGCATACTGTTTTTTGATTTGTGATTTCTAGTGCAATCATGTCTAGTAGCTGATCAAGGTTTAATGGTCTTTTTTGATTGGCTGATTGAATCTTTGAAGACTGCAACTCATTCATCCACAGTTTTGCTGGGATTTCTCATGCTAAATAGATAGATAAGCTCTTGTTTTGCATCTTAAATTGCAGCTTGAGGGAATTAAAAAATTTTATCTCTAGGTTCATATATTCAGCATCAATACTCAAGCCCCACATGGTCCTCAATAAATATCCTAAAGTTTTCCCTTGGGCACCACAGATTTCCTCAGCAGTATCCTTGAGTTCTGCCCATGAGGAACACAAAATATATCAAATTATGCATTTGTTTTTAATCTGTCTTTAGCATATGAGTCTTTTGTCTGCCCTCTTCTTTCTCCTCAAGCAGGACAAAATAAAATCCTCAGAGGCATAGCTCCAAGCAATTTGCTTTTGGAAGATGACTTTCTTGACAGCTGTCAATGTCCCTTGAGCACTGGATTTCTGGATGCTTTCAGTATCTGACTCTCAAAACATCTGGCAGCAACACTATTTCCAAATATATTGACATCCTGTGGCATTTGTGGTTGATACCATTACTTTCAGGGTAGTAACTGACCCATAAATCTTATGAAATCTTATATATGAATTTTCTTTTTGTTGGAGAGAGTTTCTCCGCCTCCAGGTGATTGTGGACTTTATTGTGAAATTGGTGTAATAATTATAACAGAAACGCTGGCAGTTCAGTGATTTCCTGCAGAATGTTCTTCTTTATTTTTTTTTTTTTAGTCAGTCTTCTTTCCTCCTTATCACACTACCTGCTTTGAAAATGAGTAACATCTGTATTTAATTTTATACTCACAGAGTATAAGTTACTTCTCTGGTACGACACTGAGTGCACCAAGCGTTCTGCAGGACACAGCTAAGCTACCTGACCGACTAATTCAACACTCTGACAATCCTCTCTTAAAAATTCTTTACTGCCTTCTTTTGTCTCCTCTTGTTTCAGTGCACTGTGTACTGTCAGTCAGGGTGCTCCTGTTAGGCTACATTCGCTTTCTCTGCTGATTTCCAGATTCTCATCAGGGTTTGGTTAATGAAACCAGAAGTAAATAGTATAATGCATTTACCTTTGATGAAGTTTTCTTTCTAAAGCTGTTCCTTGTCATGGGTTGTGATCTGCCTGATCCTTGTCGTGAACTAAGCAAGCTTGACATCTCTATGTAGCTTTAGTAACAAAGTAAAAAATAAAAGGACAAAACATTTTTTTTAATTTTTTTTTTTTTTAAAAAAAAGCAGGCTGCCAATTTAGTTTTGTAGGTTCAGTATTATTTGCTTTCTTTCTTAGTTGTTAGTCTGCATACTTTTACACCGTTACGGTTTGTCTTACATGAAGTGAATGTGAGATGGCATGCAAGTTCCTCTCATAATAGTTTTGCTATTGTTTTATAGATTTAATCTTAGTTATTTATATCTTGGTTGTTTTTAATATTAATATGTTTACCAGGTGATATGTTTTTTTGGATACATTTGTTCAGAGAAAAACAGAGCTTTATGAGAATGGAGTACATTGTAGGAACTCATTAGAGTAAGGAGCACTTAGAAAAATGTATACTGATTTCTTAATGTCATGAAGAGTATTTAATGGTATATCTGTAAGTCATAAAACCAGCATATGTAACAATAGGCTTTTTAATACAACAGGTTAAATCTGATGTTTACCTTGTGATTTGCAGTACTTTGCATAAGAGTATTGATTTGTCAACAAGTAACATTCCCTGCTTTTATGAAAACCATACTTCAGGTAATAGAGTATTGTTAAACTACAACCAGTGTGCTAAAAATCTGTCTTCTGGCAATAACACTTCTATGTATAAGAGCAGGTGAGAAATACTGTTCTGTACTTATTCATAGATTTGAAGACGGAAAAAGAGCACTGGGACTTGAAACTCCATGTAACCACCAGGTGGTGGTGCTGGCTTAGAAATAAGGAGCAACTGAACGGCCTGCAAGAACTTTTTTATGCATAGCTTTTCTGAGGAAACAATTTTTTTAAAGAAAAAACATTTCTAATATTTCAAATGGCTCATTTTAACTGTATGGAAGCGTTCCCTAATAGGTATATACAGTGTAAGCACTTGTATATAAAGCCAACGTGTATGTAAACATGCACAAAATTTTATACTTAGTTTATATGTGAAAATGAAATTATGACCTCACAGGTAACAGTTGTGTGAAGACCTCCATCCCAGTGGAATATTATAACTGAACCAGATAGAGTATTGGGGATCACTGAAACTGATCCTATTAACATTTAATAAATGGAAGTTTTTTAACTGATGTAGATGAAAGCTGGATAAGACTGATAAGAAAGCCAGAGTTAAGTGTCAAGATTTCAATTCTTCCTGTTTAGATAGAGACACTTCTACGCTCTTCTGTACAAGGGTAGACAACAGCCAAAAGGTAAAGGAAATTCAATGGTAGCCAAGTTTAAAAAGTAAAAAAAAAAAAGAAATAATCAAATTTATTGGTGGCATATTAACTGCCTAGTAAAAAACCCAAACTGAGCAATGTCCTCCAAATTGTGTGTTTCAGAAGTAAGACAACTCACTGGGAAGCAGAGGGAGAATTAAAAAAAAATAAAAAATCTTAAAAGTTAAGAATACAGTCCCCTAGATTTATAAGAAGTTTGTGAAAATCTCCTCTTTACTCAACAATGCTGTATTGGCAGAGAAAAGGCATGGGGACCTAGTACGTCTTCTTCAGGAAATGTGTTAATTAAAACACCTTCATCACAAATTTATTTTTAAACTTCTTGTGAGCAGGGTAGAGAAAAGGTTATTTCAGTTTAAAATTTCAGGATATGCAGGTTGGAATTGCACTGGAAATGTGTATTTTTAAGATGTTAAGATAAACTGACACTTTGAACTGGAAAACAAAGCAATAATTCTAATTAGATTTCTGCAGGATGAAATCTGCACTTCCCAGTATTCTCAGGAAGGAAACAGTTGCAGCAAGACTTAGCTGAAATTTGTGGAGTACTGCTGCAAATAAATCAGGTTGTAACTATCCCTTTTCTATGCACCAAAATACTCTCTCTTCCTGAGGAACACAATCTATGCAGTAAATACAAGGCTTCTAATCCCCAGGAGCAGAGCAATCACCAAGGACTCCTGCTCTTACTTTTCCCCTTAGTTACTTTTAGTCACTGTATATTTTCCCACTGAATTTAATGGAACTGAGGGAGTGTAAACTGCAAATTGGTCATAGGCACAATGGTGAGTGGCCTTTCAAGTTTTCATTTTAATTGTTTGGTTTTAGGAACTTACTTTTTGTCCACACAGAGAACTTCACTGGTTTTAGCAGTGACTGATCTGATTGTGAGTGTATTCAGTCACAAAGGGGAAACTTCCTTTACTTTCTAAAAGCAGGACAGGTTCCTCCTACAGCTTAGCAGAACTACATAACTACAGTCTACCCTCACTAGTGCTGCAGATTCTCCCTGTGTGTCCTTCATAGTTGGTGTCAAAATCCTCTCTTGAGGCAATAGGATGAAGGACAATACACTTTGGATTGCTATGTATTGAGACAAGAATGGTCTATATCAATGCACTAAATATAGAAATATGGGTGTGGAAGTACTACGATTTGTTGTGTGATGCTACTCTTAAAAAATCCCCAAAAGACGTCTTTTGGCTTTGCATATCATACCTTGGGGAACTGTCAAAGGACCCCACTTATAAGGAAATCGTTGTCCTTTAATCGACACTGTAGTTTTTTAAGTAAAGAAAAAAGAAACATAGAAATAAAAAAGATGTTAAGGTTATTTGATGTTAAAGAGATACACTTTATTGTCTAATTAAATAAAAAACCAAAACACTGTAGTAACAATTTACTCTTATTATATATGCATGTGGTATGTTTTTATGGAATGTATTGCCAATGTAGTTTCCAAACAGCAATAGCAACCTTGCCATCTTATACCTGGTAAGTCTGAGAAGATTAGTGGTTAACAGCCCCATTTTCAGATAATTTTGTCACTTAAGTCTTAGCAAGAGCTGTAAGTAAGGAACTCTTAAAAGGGACTTGACTGCAAGTGAGCAACCCAAGGCTATGTAAACAGATCAGTGGTGGAACTAAATTCCCAGTCAAGAGATTCCTAGTCCTTTGTAGCCATAGGATCATCAGGTAGTCTATTAAAAAGTTAACATGTGGCTTCGAGCAATCATTCTGTACTTTGCTTCTGCCAGATGCAGCAGCTGGAGCTCTAAAATTGGAGTTCATAGCTGCTTGTGACACAGTAGTACACACAGGGTCTGAACAGCTTTTTCTGACACACAGGGGTAACATTCTACTGTTGCTCCTTCTCAGTGTTCAGATAGCAGAACAGCTTGTCATAATGAAATAACAGAATTTAAAATTTAACTTGGAGAATATTTACACTTGAAGTTTATGAGAGACTTTGAGTTCCCTTATTCTCCAAAGTGCACTCTCAAGAGACAGTCAATTCCCTTCACTTTGATATTTGTCTGGAGAACAGACCCCATGAACACAGACCATGTTCTGTTTAAAGTTCTACAATTTAGACACATCTCCCTTTCTTCTCTCTTTCCCAAAATAAACTTCACCCAAATAGTGTTCTGTGTTTGCAACACGTGGAGAAGTCAATTGGACAATCAAATAGACAGGATAAAAAAAGTCCACTGATCCTTTTTTTTTAACTTCTCATTTGACAGTTTTCCAATAGCAATATAATTATTTGAATAAACAATTACAGAGTGAATCATGGAGACTAAAAATCAAGAAACATGTATGAGGGAATACTAAAATCTGAATTGGAAAGATGCTCTAGGTTCAATGGACTTATGATTTAGTCTAAATATAAACTAGGATGTGATTAGTAATTAAATGGAACAGCTTTTTTCTACTGTGAACTTTTGTCAGGGGAAAAGTAAGTTGATTGTTGCATACAAATAGTGTCACATTTTTGTATATACTTCTGTATAGGAACAAGAAACCAGGTCCATGAAATCTAAAATCTTTAAAATTCCCAAGCCAATTGTGAAATGCTGTATATATGAGAAAGGCTTTCTTCCTGCCCCACTTTATCAGCTTGCACCCTGAAGCATGAGATATGAACAGCTCCTGATCTAAAGTCCACTGAAGTCAATGTTTTTTCTCTGACTTCAACCACAATTTGAACAGCCTTAGACCATTTCTTTGCTTGCTGAAGTCGTAGTAATAGAGAAGGGATAACAATTGGTATCTCTGAAAAGTATTCATAATAATTACACTTTTGAATTGAACTGGAGAAGCAAAGAAAAAAAAAATAATTAGAATTTACAGTAACCTTAGGGGGTTGTTCTACCCCTAAAAATAAATTAGTGTAGAGCCATACCCTGGACTTTTTTCACCAGAAGATTAAAGTTAAAAGTTTGCTGGGTTTCCAAGCACTTTTGCAGTCTATCTTTCATTCTATATACACATGTAACCCTAAAAGCTCAGGAACTAAAAGTTTATCATGTTTTCACAGAATATCAAAGCAGCCGTCTTGAATGCATAACAGGATACAGCCTAGCACCATTCCACATTTTTTATTAAATGTCTTTTTACAGCATTCAGGGAAAAGCAAAGGTGAGAAATATATCTGTAGCTGGGTTTCAATCCTTTATGTGTGAGGTGAATTAAGACTGAAAGACCATGTATTATTAATATAAAATTTAAGCATTGGATGGCAATAGAAAAAGAATGTAGAGCAATGCATTTGTTGTTCAATTTTATGTGGCTTTAGCCAAAAGGTGCAAGCGCAACAAAAAGAGAAAAAAGAAAAAAAAGTTAAAAAGACGTTTCTCAGGCTGCAGTTTCAAAAAGAATGTCTCATGTAAGCACTACTCAGTATCTGTAAAATGTTCAGAGATGGTGCATTTTTGACGTTCTTGGATCTTGATGTTTTCTTATGTGCTTCAGATGGCACACACTGCAGCTAAAAGCCAGCATGCCTCACCTGCTTTTCTAATGGTACTAGTGTGCAGAGATACTCAGCATATCGTTTCTTTTTGTATATATATAAAAAAAAAGCAATGAAATGCATTCCCCTGAGTTTGTAATACACATAGAAACCAAAACAGCGATCCTCTTTCATTTGAATTACCATTTGAGACACCAAGCAAACACTGTTCTGCAGTTTCTAAAATTAACGTTCTTGCATCTTGTTGAGCACCACTGCATTGTAGTTTCTAGTCAATGATTTCATTACATCTGTTTATGACCAAAAACCATGAAGTAATTATTATAAATTTGTAAAATAAATAGTTCATTGGTGTAAAGTGATTTTTAAAAGTGATGAATAATATTTTTTCCCAACAAAAAACAAATGTTCTGATTAACTCATATTTCGATACTATGCTAAATTCCAATCCCAACTGATTGAGCACACTTTATTTTATGAAAGTACCTTTGATAAGAAATGCATTGCAAACTCATCAGTTTAGCTTCCTGTTAACAAAGAGACAGCAGCCGTCTGGATTATTCTAGATCCGCAGTGAAACTGCCACAGTATGTATGCTCAAACTAAAGCTATGCAAGTTTGACAAGGGGCAGATGAATCCAGGAGTTACTGTGCAGGGGTTTAAGTCTATGCGGCAGCTGACGGTTGAAATAATCATCTATACATTGCTCTGAGCTAGCTGGGGAAAGGTTGAAGCTGTATATTTTCAACATATCTAGCCTAATGGTTCATTTGTTGTCTTGTACAGGGGGTGCTGGGTGGAATCACAGCAATAGCTGACAGTTTGGAGGAATTGCTGTGGGTATTTTCAGTTGCCTGATTCACAAAGTGGTAGGTAGCAAAGTCTAAACAGGCTTGTCATTGAAAGAGGGACATCATGCGTACCGTCACTCCCATCAGAATAACTCTGATAGCCGAAAGCTCAATCAATGCATTGATTATTTACATTTACTAATATTGAGCTGCAGCTTGTCTTCACCCCACCACGTGAAAGCTGAGCATTATGGAAAACATGCCAGATTGCAGAATGGTGATTGCTCCTTTGGAGGTTAGCTGGGAAGATGCTTAGGAGAAAGGGAACAGTTAAGTTGGGGGGAGAAATAAAATATTTTTTCAAACCAAGATAGTTTAACTGTTAAAAACACTATACTTCTGGATCTGGATCTCGCATATATGTGCAGTGACATGGCATTACTCACTACAGAGATTAAGCGGGTGCAATATGAATTAGACTGAAGCAAAAATGAAGTATCTGCAAGTGACAGCTCTGGCTGATGGCTGACTATGAAAGAAAACAGTGTGCTAGTGTCTGGTGAAAAACGGTGCTGAAAGCCTAGCAGTTGATGGAGATGGGGGAGGAAAGGAGCAGTGGGTATCGGTGGTGGTTGTTTAGAATGTATGGATTTGGTCAGGATATTTTTTCTCCTTTAAAACACATTTTCATCTTCCCTTCCAGGCAAATCATGCTGAAGCCAGTTTCAGCCATTTTGTTGAAAGTACTGTACTGGTATTCTGCCTTGTTACATTTAAATTAAAGCTCAGCCCAGTTTTAAGTTACGGCAAGTGTATGCTCACAAAGAATAAACAGAGATTGCCATAGGCATTAGATTAACTACATTGGTTGTTTTTAAAACGTTCAAGGAGTTGCAGGTTGCATTTCAAATTATCTTCATTATAATAAATATATAGAAATAGAAACAGGCATGATACCCTAATGCAGTCTGTAGGCAAGTATATATTCATTGAGCTTGAAAGCGACTTCATGAGGGTGAGGGGAAAGAATAGGAATGTATGCCGCTTCAAAATACCTTTACAGAAATTACATTAATATCCCAGATTTTATAGAAATTATTTTTTATCTGTCTAATATTGACAGGTTTCTTGGGCAAATTCTGTACAGCATTTCATAGAATCATAGAATGGTTTCAGTTGGAAGGGACCTTAAAGATTATCTAGTTCCAGTATACCAGGTTGCTCCAAGCCCCATCCAGACTGGCCTTGAACACATTCAGGGAGGGGGCATCCACAACTTCTCTGGGCAACTTGTGCCATTCTCTCACCACCCTCACAGGAAAGAATTTCCTCCTAATATCAAATCTAAATTTACCATCTTCCATCTTAAAACTGTTCCCCCTTGTCCTAGCACAACATGCCCTTGTAGAAAGTCCCTCTCCATCTTTCCTGTAGGCCCCTTTCAAGTACTGGAAGGTTCCTATAAGGTCTTCCCGGAGCCTTCTCTTCTCCAGGCTCAACAACCCCAACTCTCTCTGCCTGTCTTCACAGGAGAGGTGCTTCTGTGCTTTAGCCCCCTGATCATCTTTGTGGCCCTCCTCTGGACTTGCTTCAGCAGCTCCATGTCCTTCTTATGTTGTGGACTCCAGAAATTAACACAGTGCTCCAGGTGGGGTCTCACGAGAGCAGAGCAGAGGATCAGCTCCCTCAACCTTCTGGCCACCCACACTTCTTTTGATGCAGCTGAGGATACTGTAAAGCTGCCTTTTTTTTTTTTTTACTGATATTTTTATAAAAGAGAGAGAGAGTTCATCCAGTGTGCAACTACAAAATACTGCAGAAAACATGGAATTTATTACTCTTACTCTACTCTTGTCCACTTCCTTATTGTTTGCTATTCTCAAAGAGCTATTGAAAATTTTCTTTCAAATGACCAGTAAATGTCTCTGTTCTTAGTTAACAATAATAATGCCTTATGGAACCATGACAAGTGTCCTGAATAGTTCTTACAAATTTTAGCAGAATAAACGACACAGGCAACACACTCATCCTGTGACCATTTGCATTGAAAATAAATGCATATGTCATATTAGATAAAGAGAAATTAACCAAACTATAACTAAAAAATAGTTTTAGTAGACTTGCTGGTGCTAAGCTCATCACATACTTGAAAGAGAACCCTTGTGGATTTGAAGGTTGTGGTTTAACATTGCACAGTGGTACAACAAATTACCCCAGTCCAGACAGTTTGGTTTCCAAACTTAGTGAGACAGTGGCAATATGTAAGGATGTATTTAGTTCCATATAATTACCAGCAATCTTTGTTTCCCAAACATGTTTTCTATGGAAATCAGTCCATATAGCGGTGCAAGCACCCGATCAGATTTTTAAGAAATTATTAATAAAAAGAAACTCCTTTTGCTGGACAACAGGATGCTATAAAAGCCATGTTTTTGGTTCTGCACATTACATTACATATCTGCAGAAGTGATAGTGTTGGCCTGTATTTCTCACCTAGTTGTACACTACAGCTTAATCTGAAAGCGTATCAAAAGAGTGTTCAAAATTGCACCTCTGTGCTTGCGTGTGTAGTTCCACATGTATCCTGACACGCTTGTGTCTCTGGCACAGTGTGCATATGCAACTTGAAAGGCTATTTAGAGTAAAAATAACCAGTTTTACTCTTCTAGGGTAATAAATACATAATTGTATTGGGCAAATGGAGAATGAGATAGTCATCTCTACTAAAGATAGGTTATTCAGATACTATACTGTAATCTTTCCTTTTCAAGATTGAGTAAAAAGCCATGAGTCATAAACTGTTTGAGTCAAAAAGAAACTTGTCCTGCAAACAAGGTATTTCCTGGTCATCCACTATGGGGCTTCCATTTTCATCTGAAGCAGCTGAGCTCTTGTCAGAGGCAGGAGGTTGGAGGTCATGGGATGAAACTGGTACTTAGAACTTGTAAATCTGGAATAATGTGACAAAAATAGCAAGTCTGTCATCCCCATTGTTTAATGCTTTGCTTTTAGTGATAGTAGCATATCCATGCTGTTGGAAATAAGGGGAAGTAAGATACGTTTTAAGCAGCTCAGTCTGCCTTCATGCTGAAGAAGATCTCATGATGCTGTGAATTATCATGCCAAGCTCAAGCCATTAAGCCTTACGGAAAGACGAGCTATTTCAGTTCTGGCTCATGCTGTGCCACTGCAAGCATAAAATCTTGGGAAAGCTTACTTGGAATATGCCATAAGACATACACTGTTATGGAAGTCTAGTGCTTAATAGTCAGGTCTGGTATCTGAAACCATCACTTATTGAACTTCAGAAGAGACTGTAAAAAGATAATGATGTTTTTTAAACAACTTGATTGGAGGGTGGATAAGCATTATTAAGTATTTTGATCTTCTGTTGTATGTGCAGATACTTTGATGCAGGCATGTAGTTTTATAAAGATTATTTCCAATGTTACTGTTTGTAGTTTAGAACGTAACTGATAACGTTTCAAAGTGTTCAGATACATGCTTGACCAGGGAGTTGTGTAGGGAGATAAGTCTCTCCAGATATATTTTATCATCTGGAAATTATTTCACTGGAGGAATATCAAAGAAGTACAAGATTTGAGAAAAACCCAGTAACTCTGAGGTAAGGTTGATAATTATCAAGTAGTTTACCTAATATGATACACAGCATTTTTTCTGGCAGTTTTGCTAACCAGATATATGCTATCTTCCAATGATGTAAAATGTGAAATATCATGACTATGCATTTTTATCATTACACTTTATATGTTACTACTACTAACAAAGAGCAGAATAACATTATGAGTTAGGCTCTAGTTCTTGTCTCGCTGATTTTTCTATCCACCTTAGTTAAGAGTAGAAGCAGGACATGAATTCAGATATCATTGAATGGGAATGGATGCTTTGTCACCAAATAGTTGCCCCTTATTAAAAAGTACATTCAAATGACTCTTGTAATTCACATATAATCACCTTTTTTGTGAGAGAAACGGATTTTATGCTTGAATACAAATGGCAATCATGCGGATGCTATTTACATATCTTTCCTGTTACCAAATAGTGTTTCTAGCTTATGATGAACTAGGCAAAGATGCCAAAAAACATGCCGACCTCCTCAAACAATTTTAAACTACTGTCTACTTGAAGTTCTCCTTGGAAACTTTAAGGCAATTGAAACATATGGAAATGATGCTGCAAGATTATCAGTCCATAAACTACTCCCTACCCTAACCTCTTCACTTCATAATATGTAACAGAATATTAGATCTGAGTGGCTCAGTAATATACTTTCTTCTCTATAATATACTAATGCAGAATGAAACAAGCATTAGAAGATCATTACTGTGTATTTTTTACAAAAAAACCCAGCTTTTTATTATTGCCTTTTATAGAATATGGTATTTGTTAGAGGTATTAATATGGGGTGTTTGTTTCATTAACTTTGATATATTAGAAATGGAAGAGTAAGAATCACAGTTTCAAGCTAAATCCATATTTAGGAAATTAAATTTATTAGCTTTCTTTTCAGAGGTGCTACGTATGACATCCTGAAATTTACAGTATTCAGCACTTCCTAATACCCAGCAACTTTTATGTAGGTTCCTAAACATCAGTTTAATTCCATAAGTATGCTTGCACAATTTTGAAGTGTTGACCTTACTTTTTTGTATTATTCCTTATTTATTTTAATAGCAGCAGAGTGCTCTATCTCCCCTGTCATTCTCAGTAGATTCAAAGGAATAAACATCTTCCACAGCTAGTAAATCTCAAAGCCTTTATCAACATGTGGGACATAAGTGTTGCCTCAGACACACTTACCCTAGGATAAGATTATTGCTTAAAGATAATAGTATTGTGAAATAGTCCTTTTATAAGTATTCTTTTATAAAAAGCCATTTTTAGAAAAAACTTTAAGAAAGCTGCAGGTATAAACCTTTATTTCAGCTGTAGAAACTGATCCTTTAAGCCTTAAAGTCTGTAATTCCACATAATATCAAAATTGATTCTTGCCTGTGGTTTGATATAATTTTTAAAACAAAAACATTAATTTAAATTTTTTCTTATTATTTAGAAGTAAAGAATGCAGCTAGATCAAGTTACCAAAAATGTTCATATCAATTCAAGAATGCAACTACTAATGCATTGGTTGGTGCCAAGTCCACTGAAGGAATCCCGGAACCTGTTCCACTTGTTAATAACCGTAAAGGGAGCCTCTTCCTACCCAACAACCCCTCGCTGCTGCACCTTAACTTATTGAGTTCTGTTGAACAAGGAAAATCTACATACTGTAGATTGCAAAGGGCACTCAGCTTGCCTGTAAAATACCGCTACCACTCCCAAAAGCCTGGGATGAACCAAGATCTCCGTAGGTAGCCCCGTAGTAGGATGCATAAGGCAATACAGATTGGTTTGTGCATGGTTTTGCAGTCTGTTTTCAATGTGACTATGACATTACTAATGCTCTGTTAAGTGCTTACAGATGTGAGTTTCTCCAGATGCGGTGATTAATAAGTTAATCAAGATAGCCAGTCAACTAATGTTTCTGGGTGGTTTGTGCTTTACCTTTCATATGGTTTATTTTCTCTGAGGCATTTACATGCTAGGCAGAATGAGTTTACCAGGTACTCCAGTTCGTGTGATGTTCAGTAACATAGATGTTATTTCAAATTGCTCCTCTTTTTGTGGTCAAAAACCCCCCGTGTCTGTAAACTGTTCTGCTAGTGACCTGGGAGAGGCAGTGAAGGAGACAGATTTATTTAAAACACCCTAACAAAATAACAAAGAAGTTATGAACTTGTCCACTGTTTCTGAAAGACATTCCCTTTATTTTACTTAAAAAATGAAATGAGGATAAAAGTCATGTAATATGTTGTTACAGATGTTCAGCTCCACATTAAGGCTGTTAAAACTACCACCAGATCTTAAATCAATTCATGGAATATTGTCTGGAGGTTATGTCATTGAAATAATGAATCCTCTTTACTCAAGAATAAGCAAACATGTTAAAACATCAGTGGAACTTTAAATTAAACTCCAGCATAAACTGGAGCATCTGAAGCCTCATTAGACTTGCTTGACATTTTTCTAGCACTGAGCCTTCCTGAACTGCAAAACTGTTGTATTCTCTGCTTATTAGACAAGCAAGCATTGGGTTGTTACAGCAGTACACTGTGTTATACTTAGGGATATGCAAACAAGCTCTTGAATTTTATTAGAACTCAGAGGCTGGATTGAGTTCTGATTCTATGAAATTCAGCGTCCAATTCTTTAACTTATTTGCAATTATCTTGAAAGCTGGTAAAGTCTGCTTAATATAATATGACTGTATTTTAATAGAAATCCTGTAGCATAATACATCAAAAATACTAAAAATGAGGGCACATTCTCATTAACAAAAGCACTAGGACAAACGTACAACATCAGAATTGAATTGTCATATATCACAGCCCATTATTCAAATATGGTTGTCTTTCATAAGAATAAGTAAATTTAAGACTTCCTTTTAAATTAATGCAGACACAGGAACCATGAAACTAAGATGATATTTTATGACTTTACTAAAAAAATTGCTAGCTCTATTTCTTTAAATATGCAGAAAACTTATAAGAGTATCTGAAGGATAATAATTAAATATGTTTTATATGCTACTTACTACTAAGAAGCCACTTGTGATTTATTGTTGCAACACTTCTGGGAACCAAGCCATAGGTAATGGTGTCCATTATACACCATTCACATATTTCAGCTTCCTGGATTCCCTTCCCTCATTCTTACGGAGCTGTGTTTCTAAACTGCAGATGCCCTGTAAACTCTGCACACAGATTTCGTTGAAAAACAAAATCTTGTTTGAATGTGATATGATTAAGATAGATCACTTTTCGTTGCTGCAATGAGAGTAAATGGCTTCCTTGCTTATGCAATGAATTGCTTTAGCAACAAATTAAGACCCTTCAGAAGGCTTTGCTAACAGGTATTAACTAGTGAGCCACATTAACCTTGGACTTTCCAGGCAATTAGTGACAGTAACATAGTTTGAATATGACACACACATATCAAAAGAGGGAGCTTATTTATTGTAAATGCAGTACAAAACATAAGTGCAGACTGCTAGAAATTTACTTCTAGAAATGGTTATTCTGGGTGATTACTAGTAAGACTTTGTTCTTTAGTTGGATGGCGGAGTAACATCACCTGGCAGCACTGGAGAACACAAATGTTGGACCATATAGTACAAAAGATCCTTATTGTACTAACCTTCAGTATTTAAAAGGATCAGACAGGAGTCTTATTAGCTAGCTGAAAACTTAGAGAAATACTCTTTTTTAATAATATTCTCTATTGTTCATAGAAATATTTCTGGCTATAATATGATCTAAAGTTGACTTGTGTTAATGTGAGATTTTGTACATGGTTCTGATCGCTATATAGCTTCCTTAAACTGTTACAATAGTATAACAATAAGTTACTTATGGTACAATACTGAATCTTTTGACAAACATTCTGTAACCCCATGGTAGCAGATTAAATTAAGTGAAATTTAGAATTTTTACTACCAAGAGAGTAAAACATATCTGTTGTAGCTGGTTTCTGGAAGGAACGTTTTTCATGGTTCTTGTTCCTTTGATCTTTTAAGTGGTGGATTCATCTATTTACATCCTATAAAGAATAAGAGAGCACGTTGTATATCTGCAACCTGAAAGCAACCTATTATCTGTATGGAATATCATGCAAATAACTTTTTGATAGACGAGCTTAAAACAAGACTAGGCCATTTCCAAGAGAGTGATTTGTAGAGTATTTGTGAAATGCACAAATACTTGCACTTTGTTACAATCAGAAATAGAAAGATATCACTAAAAAATAGTTCTGTGCATATTCACTTCATGTTACAGACAGCTAAATACTGAAGTGATCTAGTTTAATGCAAATAAACTGTCACAGAAAGAAAATTTCAACTTGTATATTTGTTGAGAATTTTCTATTGGATTATTTATCTCAGCCAAAGAAAAAATGGTACTTGACTAATTATCAATAAACATTTCCACTACAGGACTCTGACTTAGAAAAAAAAAAAAAAGGTCAAATGAGAAGGAAATGGCTTTGTCTTTGGGCATGCTGCCCTAGAAGAAAAGAAAGTTAAGTTAGTGAAATAAATCATTATTAGACAGTCATTTCTCTGATCTAAGTATTACCTTTTACACTACTCTCTGGGGCATTTATTTTGGGGTTAGCTTGTCTGTTTGTTTTTCTTTTGCAATGCATTTTTTGTTTTGATTCCTTTGATGTGTTGGGTGATGCCAGGTTATTTAAAAAGACAGCACATCTGTCTTTTCAGGGCCCAGTCCTTTGGTCTTGACCAAGGCAAAATGAAGTTCCATAGCAGACTTGGGCAAACAGATGTGACAAGCTAGAATGCAGTCTGTAATGGAATAATGTCAGAAGAGGGTTATAGCAGAAGGCCATTGCTTAATTTCTTCCCAGATAAGTCTAGGGCAGGTGACATATATCCAGGTTTTGTTGTTGTTTCTACCTAGCTTGTTGCAAATAGAATTTTTTTTCCCAGCCTCTGCTTCTGCACTGCTAATGTGTATTAAGCTCTTTTAACATAGCTACTACTACTAATCTCTTTCCTTTTAGCTTTAAAGTAACAGCTACTTAGGCATCAGTTGTATTATCTTCCAGTTCATTTTTTAGATAACAATAGGATGGAAAAAAAGTGTATTTTTCCTTCTTTATATTAGAATATTTCAGCATTAGTGTGAATTTGAGAAAGCAGGCATAAAATAATTCCCCTTGATAGCACATGTAAACCTTATGCGCAGATTATCAAGTGCAGTAACAATACTGAAACAGTTAATGATGATGGTTAATTCTTATAGATGAGTTATTAAGAAGCAGCACTTGTTTAAGCAATACGTATTGTAACATAGATTATCTAAGAGTAGTTTATGACTGGTAAAACCATAAGTGATTTTACATCTGGAAACTGATCTGTCATTGAAAATGCACCTCATCCTCATTAAAAGATTGCATAACATATGCATCCTCTGTTATACAGGTATTGTCTCCCCGCTTTCATTCAACCTCATTCTGTTCACTCCTGTTAAAATTACCTTTTGTGAGAAGGGTAGAGCGATGAGGTCTGACTTGTGCTGGAGATCTGTGCACAATGGCAGGCTGTGTTCACATTCCCGACTAACTGAATCATTGAACATCAAGGCATTGAATATTTTACATCTCTTCATGAAGACTCTGTTGTTTGGCATGTGGGAAGCAAGAACCAACTGGTGTCTAGTTCATTAGCAAGAGCAGGCTGGCAGCTGTTTTGTTGGTATTGCAAATAGTACTTCATCTTTCTGGGAATATAGCAGAGCACTAATTCTACTTTTCTGTAGCGCAGATTAACTGAAAATAACTCTAAGAATAACCCGAATGTGGTTCCCCTGCCTTTGTTTTTGAAGTATGAAACCAATTTGAACGCCTGTGTTCAAAACCCGGTATTCTTCCCTCCTTCTCCTTCAAACCAATCTCTTTGACTAACATGTATTTGATTTTTATTACTGTTGGGCCTATGTTAGCAATGAAGTATCAGTGCGTGAATGGACATAGAGTGTGTGTTCTTTGCTACTTCACTTGTATTTCATATAGCACTTAGAGCAGTACTTAATCTCATGAGTTCCTTATATTTCCAGTTGAAGATGAGCAGCCGTCGACATTATCACCCAAAAAAAAGCAGAGAAATGGAGGCATGCGAAATTCACCCAACTCCTCACCAAAACTGATGAGGTAAGACTGTAAGAAACTCATATCTTCATCTCCTTTCTTCCTTCCTTCCTCTTCTCCTCCCCCCACATCAAAAATAAGGGGAGAGGGTGGAAAAAAAAAGATTGTTAGATGGTTTCTGAAAAGCTGAAGTATTTATTCTGTCAGCTTGTCAGCCGTTAATGATAGAGCTGAAAAAAATACTGTCATGAAAAACAGTTTGAAATGCTGTTTGAAAAATACATAGGCTTTAAAGTCTTAGCTGTCACCCTGTCCTGTCCGTGTGTAGTTCTTAAACAGCAGTGGCACTAATGATAGCATTAACCAATCACAGGAACTCATGTGGTTAGTTTGCCTCAGGCAATTCTCTTTTTGTTGGATTCCCTCTGAGTACTGTTTTCTGTACTTAAGGCCATATGTGAGATGTATCATCACAATCAAAAATGAACCTGAATATTACCTTCCTTTTATCCTGTCGATTGAAATCAAATTTCTGTTAATTGATTTAGACTGATAAAAAAGTCTAATAATCTATGTACTTGCCAAAGCAAAGTTCAAAACTAATGCAGTTTTACTCAGGCTAAAAGCACATTAATTATAAAATACAGGGATTTTTAAAAGGGTAGTATATAGTCTAAAAGTTGGTGATGAAAACATCATCTTGTTAGTGATATTTTTCCCCTGTTGCTATGTGTACATTATTTTACACCAGTACACCTTTGTGTAACTATGTAGTTTCCTTTCCATAGGAGAAATTGCCTCTAAGAGATTTGTTAAAACTGGAACTGCAACAAGAAATTGGAATCTGTTAAAATAATATGGCATTTGCATTCTGTCTCACTGTGCTTCACCTTTGCCTGCTCAAGTTAGTCAGAATAAGTTCAGACAGCTGATGTGGAGTTTTCTACAAGGAGGCTGTTCCTGCTCTCATTTCACATATCTAAAGTAGCCAGGCTAGAACCTCAGTCCATAATTTTATTCAGAACTAAATGTCGTAGCAGAGATTTTCCACTGCATATATATACACACACAGAAAAATGTAAACTAATTTACAGATATAAACAGAGACATTCATGCAATTCGGGGTTTGCTCTACAGTCACAGGGGTTAAATGAAAAAAAATAATATAGGTCTTTCCATATATGAAATCATTCATGACTTATTGTTGACAGTGATTTTGTTTCTTTAACAATTCTGGATAGAGCTAGGTAATGTTCCTCTTTGTGTTTCAGTTAGTAGACTGGAATTTTCTTTGACCAGTTACAGAAGCATCCATATTTGTTTGTTGTTACTGCAATATAGGGCATATTCAAGGACGTAACTTCTACAAGTTGTCTTCATCTCTGTTTAGACTATAGAACCAAAAGTGAGATTGATTCACAGAGGAAAATGCACCCAGCTGTGGCTTTTTTTTCCTATTGACCATCTATTTCTGTTAAATGTATCATTAAAAGTTCTCTGCCTTCCTGTTAGCTCAGCCTTGCCCATATGACACTGATTTACATGCTTGTTTACACTTTATGAGAAGGAATAAAATGAACATACTGGCAAGCTTCTCATTTTTATGGTGCCAGTTGTCATGCTAGCATCATTTTCAATTTACTTACCTTTGGCTAGTCGTCTTATCTGGTGCTAACAGTTTTAACCACTTAAAGTTTTAAACACTATGGGAGATTCCCCTCCCTCACTAAATCCTAATTTTGAAGAAGTAGAAATAAAAAGAAAGAGTGGGAGAGAGAGAGAAAGCTGAAACATTTGGAGCTGAGAACACTGTCCCTGTTTGCTATGTAAAGTATGCCTCATTTCTTTGATCTTGAGTAATAATAATTCTGGGGAGTTACACTGTTTTCATATGCTTCAAAGCTGTGTCAAAGTTTTGCTGCTTAAGGGTACTTCTTTATTCTATTGGCTCTTGGGTACTGAGATGACAGGTCCTCTGTACTAGGTGCAGGCTTTTTCAAGTCATAGCCTTCAGCAAAACATCAAATTACCAAATACAGGGTAACATACTTCTACACAAATGCCTTTCCTGTAGATATATTATACCATATATATTAAATACTTTAGTGTTACACAGTACATTTTATGTGCAATAGAAAGTGATGGTTTGAGGTAGCCTTAGGGGTACTTTTTTCCACAAGCAGAAAAAGCTAGTGTATACCGTATCAAGTATGGTTTTTACAGGACTTTCTGCCCGAAGGCCTTTGTAAATAAGTAATGATCAACAGATTGGCTGTGGGTTTTTGAAAAGCATGCCTGTGTCAGTTTGCATGATGGGGGAAGATTTTCAAAGTGCAGCCTGCTTTCATTGCCTGCTGTAGAGGGACTGAGGGAGAGTAGTCGTCCTGAGCCTGAGCTGTCTGCTCAGTAGCACATCAGAATTGCTAAACACAGGTCGAGCAGCAAGAGGAGAACTTGCCAGGCTTCCATACCCAGACATTGTTTTCTTCCTCTTCTCCCTTACTGCTGAATTTATTCACCAGCCCTGTGTTGGCACCCTCAGCCTCTCCCCAGACCAAAACATCTCTTTGTCTCGCCCTTTACCTACACTGACCTAACTTTGGAAAGTGGATTGAACCAGAAGAGAACTCCGTTTAGCTTCATGTGTAATGGCCCAACGCTTTTCTCCTTTCCGATAAACAAAGGTGGGCTGTATTATCTGCTATTTTGTATCCTCATAAATTACCTAAAGTGACAGGTACTTGCTTTCCTGCCCAGAAATCTTTAGTGTATGTCAGCTAAAAGTACACAAGAGGTAAATCAGCTAAAGCACTCTCATGTCTGCAGCTGATATTTATCTTTGCAATATTTTTCCCAAATTTACTTTAAAAGCTCCTGAAAAGGAGCCAGCTTCACCCCGTCCCTCCCAGAGAAACAGTTGGCTTCTTTGCAGACCTCAGCTATGGTCCTGGACCTAGACGGGGCCTGGAGAACAAGAAGTCTGGATCGTGTAAAGGAGGAATATGTGAAAAGTTAATTTATAAATTGTAATCAGAGTTCTGACTTCAGAATCACTTTCTGAGCAGCCCACAGTTAAGATAATGTTGAAAATGCTGCATAGATTTAAGATTTCCACAGCGGCTGGGGTAAATCAGGGAAGAGGGCATTATGCCATGAGATAAAACTTTGTAACTTCTGCTATCACTGGACTAGAACAAAGGACAGAAGCTCTGTCACAGGGATTCCCTAGGACATCATAACAAAACTTCTGATAGGTGCTTATTTAGACCTGGTCAGAAAGTTGGAATTTTTGAGATTGACTCACACATAAGTATAAAGCTGTATTACCAAACAGAATCCAGATAGGTGGATTTAAGACATCTTTTCAATGTCATCTTTTTGATGTTATTGTCTCTGAGTGCCAATAAATTACTAACTGAAATTAACAGGCAAACAAATGTTCTTTGTATAGATCACAAATGGTCTAGGTTCACGTTTAGAAAGTCCCTGTTCTAACTGAATCCTGCATTGCATCAAATGACATGAGCAGAATCACACTGATGTAATCACATACCAGGTTTCCTTCTGCATGAGTTGGGGAAGTAAGTAGTACTACTTGATAACTCTGGTGTCGTGCAGTAATACCAAGTCTCCTGTTCATCATCTCAAAGTCACAGGTTTTGATACATGTTATTGATGAACAGCCATGTTAAATACGAGGAGGCTATGTTGCCCAAATATCAAATAGCAAAGCTAGTTTAAAAAACAATGTGTCATTTTGGATTCTAGAATGACAAGTAAAAATGTGAAAAGCTGTGGATATGAATCAAAAAAGCCACTTAAAAGGATTGTTGCTGGGGCTCAAGTCCACACTTAATGCTTTGGTAGCTGCTACTGCATGAGCGGAATACACTGACTTGAAGGAAATGTCAGCCCAGCTGAGTCAAACTACCTCTTAATGCAAGAACAAATAGCATATGACAGGGCCCAAGGGGCCTGAAGAGCAAACAAATAGTTTGTCCCTGTCCACTCTGAATGTAGTGGTGTAGTTGACATAGGCCTCTAGACAAGTAGCATACTCAGCAAAGGGTCATTATCATTAGTGTCCCTGATCACATAAGAATCAGAGGCATCAGAGGACGCTGGGTTTTCAGTGTGTTGCCAAGGAGAATTTCATAAGCCTGAGGATTTTTCTTGATCGAGGATCTAAAATAATTCCCAACCAAACCATAAAACTTGCTCAGAGACTGTCAAGACCCAGCTAAGTGACATGGAAAAAAGTGAGCTTTTTGGCATACGTTTCTGGAAACCTAATGAGATTATTTATCTGAAGTTGAGGGGGAAACCTCCTGTCTTTCTTCCTGAAGTTGGATATAATATTCTAAGAATATGAACAATGGCTGCGTACATTTATCTCCTCATCTGCCCACCCAGCTACATACATTCAAATGTACACACACACATTTCTGCTGATGCCACTCAGGATGAATTTGTATTGCCCCTACTATTGTAGTGCTGCTTCTATGAGATGAGACTGTCAGCTTTCTCATAAGAACCAAAAAAAGTGATGGAAGGTGTAGAGGAGAACATTTCTGAAGCAAAAACTGGTAAAATAAGTTCAATCTGATCATTTTCCATGACTCCCCTAAACCAAGCATGAAGGCAAGGTTTCAAGAGGTGAAAGCTCACTGGTTTATATTTATATCCCTCAGCCTTGGAGATTTCCATAGTGTATTCTAATATTTAAGTCCTTTGTTAAGGATTTACAAGGCTAACTTTATGCAGTGCTAATATGTAACAAGTAAGCTGCAACTCAGCAGGTATTGTACAGCACATTTCACTTCCTGATTCTGTTTACAAGTTCACTACAACCAACATGAGCAACAGGAGTAGCTCAGTGATCACTATGTTATTTTAGACCTGTTTTTAACAAGGTTATAGAATGAAAAGGCTTGAATGATGGGGTAGAATATGTTAGCCTTCTGACTGTTGCTGCCATTGGTAGTTGTGCTGCAAACCATGGGAATAAGAAGAGTATGAGATTTTTTTTAAGAGTGCTGTGAAATCTTGCACAAGTGTCTTTGAGATGAGAGAGGAGTGTCGGGAAAGAAAAGGAGAATTTTCCAGCAGAAAATATCAACAGGCTTTTTTAAAAAGTTCAGGGTAACAGAAGATTCATTCAGATCAAGGCAATGGAAAGAAAAAACTCTTTAGCTTTAAAATGGATTTAAAGAAAATAATGTATTCTTATAAACTTTGACTTGTGAAAGTGGTAGCTTTTATCATAAGGCATAAAGGCTGCACACTTCATTTAAGTGGCAAAAAACATTCCTATATTTTATGATGCCAAGTAACTGTGGATTTAGTTTTTTAAAAATGAAAAATTATTTTTTCAGGTACATTCTCCTACCTCTCAAAGATTGCTAGTTCTGCAGCTTGAGTAGATATAAATGGGAAATATTAAAACCAGAAGATACATTAGCTGTGTGCCTTGTCTCCCACTCATTAAATTGCTTACATGAAAGTCTAAAAGTTAACTATTTTGTTACTTTTCTATATGAGAGGATTCATACTTCAGAAGCATATCCTGAGCATGTCCTGAGGTATCAAGATACTTTAATGAGCAAGATTCTTACAGCTCTGTATCAATGTGCTTAGTAGTCTTGATAAATTAAAGTGAACTCCTCAGTAGGGCTTTTGAGGATAAAAAACTTCAGCAACATCTGGTCAGAGAGAGGGGGAAAGAAGGAAAATTGTTAGTATTCTTATCACTGTAATTCAGCCCATAAGCTTTCACAGGACACTGGGTACAAAACAATGTATTTGTAGTTTTATTTGTAGTTTTAGGGGACAAGTCAGAGAGTGTGAGATTGTAGCCAGTATTAGGATAGCTTCTGAATATGACAATAAAAGCATATAACAGTAAACTGCAGGTTTTCCTTTTCTTGTCGCACTGGGTTTTCTTCTATAAAGCCCTGTGCATCTGAGCACTGAATCCTTACAAATTGCATTGCTGATTAACCTATGAAAGGAAAGATCAGTAAGAGAATGTCATTAATGTAACACACATAGGCAACAAATTCTCATTACAACTTAATGCCATCCACACAGGCTGCAGAAGGTCACAGGGAATGGCTAATGATAGCCGACAAATGTTGGGTGTATTAGTCACAAAACATTTGCTGAATTCCATCAGAATGTCGTGACAACCTTCACAGTTAGTCCCAGCGAGCTGCTGGAGTCAGTGGAGTTTGCCTGTGACAAGCCGTCACTCTATCTTGGTTGAGCTTTATAGCACTAGTCAAAGCAGTCAGAAAAGATTGAAGTGACAGAGGCCCACTGAGTAAATAGTGAAACATGCAGCACATCATGAAATATTCAGCCAGGGTGTAAAAGCTCTAAATGCTTTTTCAATTATTAGCACCTGCACTGGCTGCATACATCTAACACTAACAGCATGTTAATTGCCACAATTTGTTAGGGTAGTTATAGGAGAAATTTCAAAGGCACGAGACATTCTCTACTGTGTCTTCAGTTCCTATATTACCTTCAGCAAACACACTGCTTCGTCCTAAAATGAAGTATGTGTGTGCATACACTCACAAACACATATCCACATCCATGTACGAAGTCAGGCAGGAAAAAATTAAATTCCTGGCCCACAAATAAGGTGAGTTACAAGACCCTGAATCTTGAGCAGATTGCTAAACATCTTTTTGTGGGTAAATCCAGATATATTATATCTAGCGGAGAAAGGCATAATTGTAGACTTTAACAAACACAGGTTAAAGAGGAGTTCTGATGTTTCCAGGGGTGTTTTGCCATCGATTTTATACAAGAAGAATTTTATTGTAGGGCAGAATAAAAAGTAGCCGTGAAATTGTTCTACTGATGTGCAAAGTCTAACAGATTGCAGTTAATTTTCAAACAATACCAGAGTTCCTACTGGTCATATAGTCTACTTGTTCCCAGTGTTCAACATACGGAGGAGTTCCGCTGCAGATCAATGAGGATATGTTGTTCTAATGCTCAACTGCACATGAGTGATAACAGGAGAGTTAAGGCAAAGGTGACAGAATCAAAGGATATGCTAAAGAATAGTCACTTAATGGGGCAGCCATTTGGCCCCAAATGGTCTTCTCAGTTGTGTTTGTCCCCAGTTGTCACTCACATGTTCCAGGCACAAAAACTCCAAGTAAGTAAGTTTGCAGTAGTTACAAATGTGTGCTAGGAAAGCTATGCTCTTTAAAGTGTAATGTTGACTTCCTCACAACAGGTTTGCTGGAAGTGAGGTTTATGGTTTTGCTTTAGGCTGTTGTCTTTCAGGAAGACTTTTTGAGTTGCTGCAGTGCTTGGCATTTAGGGTCCTTTTCAAGTCTATTTGACCATAAGTGGCATTATATGCTCTTCAAAACCTTGAAAAGACAGTATTTTGCTCTTCATTTTAAGTCATGTGTATGTAATATCTGCCATAAGAACCTAAGAAGCTTTTTTTAAACGGGTTATGGAAGAGAAAAATTTAACTTTAGCTCCTTTTCTTCCATGCATGNNTATATATATATATATATGAATGACTGTCTTTTCCTAGCTGGTATGACCAAATGCTTCAGTCATTGCAAACCACAAAGGCCAATATCTCAATTAAAAAAAAACCCACTGTGGATTTTAATTGGTAAAAGGTGCTTTTTGTCCTATAATTTGAATTTTTCAAGCATTTTTCAAGCAGATGACTTTACAGCCCTGGAGAACATAATAGCTGCAACACTAATGCAGGCATTTCCACAAAAACCTGCCAATGTGACTCAAGCATGGCTTGACAGGGCCATCTTCAAGGGTGAGTGGGACAGAGAGGCTAGAAACATTCAGTCCATGATTTGGCTATAAGGACAGTAACTGTAATGCTTTGTGTAATATGAATTTTAATGGGAAGAGGGTGTCCAGACCCCTTAGGCAGATTTGACAGCCTTGGCCTCTGTGTGTCTGTCTTAATTAATTTTTAGTATTTGCAAAACAGGTTTAGATCATCAGATTCATGAGAGTGAATATGTCCAAAGTACTAGTACTATTTTATTACTGTTTACTTCATAAAGTGGCCATGTTTTTTTAAAAAGAAAGAAGTCCAAAGATCAATTTTTAAGCACATAAACCAGCATGTCTTCTAACATCTGAGGATCTAAGTTGGACCTTAGTATACAATTTTCAACCTCTGTAGACGTCTTTAGGGATCACTTTACAGAGAATGAAAAATCATTTATTAAAGAGCGATTAAAATAATAGCTTAAATCAGAAGATTTAAATTTAATAAACACACTATTATATGTAAAACTCCACAGATTCTGAAACTCAAAGCATGGCTCATCTTTCTGCAGTTTCCTTTCCAGGTAATAATCCGTTCTCTTAGAGTAAAAGTAGTACAATATTATCTGTCAGCATACTTTCTAATTGTGCGACTCATCCTTTTTGCTTCTTCTAAGGCTTCCACTTGCTGTACTCCAATCAGTGAAACAAATGATCCAAACAGTTTATCATATTGCAAATAAGTGCATGTATAGAATTTAAACAATAAAATAAAGATCACAATTTGTCACCTAAAGCTTCAATACGAAATTATAGCTGATGATTCACATTCTTCACCCCTGCCATAGCACACTTCTGTTTAAACCTAAGATAACTAGAAAATATAGTATTGACTTAAAATTCTAATAAATCTTTGGCAAAAACTAGTTTGAATCTTCCTTCTTAAAATGCAAGGCCGCTTACCGAAGAGAGAACTACCCTAGGCTTTAAGTACTCATACACTAAAAATTGCCTTAGACTTCAAGGCAGTTTGCCATAATTTGATGTCAGTTATCTCTTATCACCTGCTATTTTATAAGTTTCCTTTAAATTTGTATCATTTCTGTGACTTGGATTAGGGTATTGCTACATATTCATCTGTGTGAAATCTTCAGATATCTATTTAGTTTTAAATCTCAGACCAGAAAAGAAACACTGATTAGAAAATCAGAATGTGGCTTTTTTTACAAATTAATTTATTACAGTTTCTCTGATGAATGGAAAGGGAAAAGGAAAATTAATTCCAAAAGAAAAATGAGGTGATTTCATCAGTGAACTTGCTTCTTTTTCAGTGGTGTGCTACAAAAGGCTGGTGGAGAAATATCTTGTGAAAATTTAGGGGAAAGAAAAACAAAACAAAAACCAAAACAGAAAGAAAAACTTTTCTCAGTGGAAGCTCCTGAAGATTCCTAACCTTTGGCAAACTTTCTTATTTTGAAACACATAGCTAACACAATCCATTAGAAAAAGTAGCTAGGACAGAGTACTACTAAATGTTGCTTGAACATTAGGACAATCTTCAAATGGAATTGTATCCATGCTTGCAGACCTTACTGTACCACATGTATCTGTGAGCAGCAAGTATTGCCCTACGAATAGCATCACAGTTAGCTCTCAGCCAAAACTGCCATGGCTAAATCTCGCTGATGAATGAAGTAAGAGAATGCAGAGTCTAGATCTTTTTCTAGAAATTAAAAAAAAACCAACCAAACAAAAACAAAACCCCCACAACAAAACCCTTTGCAGCTTTTGCATCAGGAAGTCACATCTGCTTCCTACGAGAGAGGGAACATGCTTATACAAGGCTTTTCATTACTAAAACCACAGCAGGGTTAGAGATTCCATGTAGTTCCCTAGAGACTCCTTTGCTGCCAGTGGGTTGATAGTGAAGTGCACTGAGCTGTATCTCTGTTGAGTGAGTGGAAAAAACTTTGAAAACATAGTGTTGCTTTTTCCAGATGAGTCTGACTTACACCTTTGCTGTGTAGTGCATTGCCTTTTCTTAAAGCATAAAAACCCCCTGGTTTAAATGGAACATTGTATTAATAGTTTCTCAAGTTCTTTCAAGCCACTTTGTGTGGAGTTGACCCTGTTTGAGAGAAATGAATGAGAATTTTCCACTGATTTCAATGGATACATAATCAGTGGCTATAAAATTACACAAATCAATCACCCTGACAGAATTAGAGGTTTTACCTTTCCTAGGCGTGCAAGCATAACTGTTTTAAGCATGGTAACTTATTGTACTATATTCAGGGTAAATAAACCTATATCATACACAGTGTTCAAAGTCTGCTTGAGTAGACAATGCAGAAGAGAGGTTCTTACCACAGACTGCTGGCACACGTGCTTTAAAAGCAGGAAGCTTTTGAGTTTTGAGAGTTCAGCCAGTATGGGCATTTCTTTAGGCTTTAAAAGGCAAACCGCTTTAAAATTTGGCTGCCTGTCTCAGAGCACTTAGCATATTCCTACATTGAAAATATTTTCTTCTTTGAAATGTATCAGGATATTTCAAGCATTCTTAAAAAAAGCCTTAAGTAAAGACTAGTTTTTCCAGTCAAAGCTCCATTCCCTCCTTGAATTTAGGATTTTAGGGTCAGTTTACCCTGTGCCTTGTAAACACAGTCCTTCTTCTAATGCTAATGTATAATGCAATCACTTAAGGATTCTCACTAGTGTCTGAGAGTGTTGGAGTCACTTAAGACTTAGCTTAATGCTTGGTTTTAGCATGTAAGTTAAAGAACTGTATGTGTCTGTGCTTAACTGTAACTATATTGCCGTAGAGCAAGTTTATAAAAATGTATTGTATTTGCTTGTCCTTCGAGAAGCCTTGTGCTTTAAAATCTTACTGCAAAACCACTTACAAGGTTATCACAGGTAGAGTTGTCAGAGAAAATGGACATTGTTGTTTGGTATTAAAATCATGTATTGCAGATGTGGGCATTTGTTAGTCAGTCTGCTCTAAAATGACATACTGTTGAATCTTTAAAGGGCTTCAGTTTGGGAAAGCAAAATATGATTGGGCAAATTGCTAAAATATTTAAAGTGCAGCCTGTTAAAGCTTTTACTGCGAAGAGCATCACGTCAGAAGTTGTATGTGGTAAAAGCAAGTAATTGGCTTTCCATACTTATGCCAGTCAGTCAGCATGGGGCTCTGTTCCTATCCCTTCTACTTCATTGCAGATGCTAATAGCAACTCCGATATTTATTTTGGAGGGGTGGGACTGAAAAAAAAAAACAACACAACTTTTATGGATGTGATGGTGTCAGAAAGCTCTGCTTAAAATTTCATAGTTGTTGGAGTAGAAAGAATATAGAAAATCTTAAGAAACTGCAGCCAAATTTTTTAAATTAACATTTTTTTTTCTTTTCAGCTTTTGTTTAAAAGTGCCTACATTGAAAGCATGTTGAAGTGTAAATACATTTCATTTTTTTTACTTTTATCCCTCTTTGTACACAGCTCTTGGGATATCTTTCCATCCATAATTCATAATATTTTCCACTTATGTTGTCCTCAACTTGTTTTTCCCCAGGCATGACCCCTTATTAATTCCTGGCAATGAGCAGATTGACAATATGGATGCCAATGTGAAAAAATATGACTCTACAGGGATGTTTCATTGGTGTCCAGCCAAGGACATTGAAAAGGTCATTTTGGTAGGTATTGGTGATAAGTTGTGTTTGAAAGAGGTTATTTGCACCATAGAACTGATGTCTAATGGATTAATAAATTGATCTCTACTACCATTAAATCCAGTGTATTGAAATCAGAAACACAGTGCAGTGAAATCGAAGCTAGAAGTTTGGTTAAAGAATTATGATTATATAAATCTGTATGCCAAGTGCAAAAATTAAAATTGGTCCAAAATAGACAATTACTTTCTCATAAACTGAAATTTGCACTATTGAGTTTAAATCTTTAGAGAATTAAGATTGGAAATACTTCAATGTTTAGATACCCCATTTATCTCCTTACACAAGGCAGTAGTGATTCTTGCTTTTCATTATCTCTTATTTATTTATGTGAATTTTGCTCTCTTAGAACTTCTCTCTCAATTTTCAACATTTCAAGATGCCCAAATAGGCCAGAGTAAGTAGTACTACTACTCTGCCTTTCCAGCATGTTGCAGTGAGCCTAGCCTGTTTGTTTCGTTTGCTTAACAGGGGAAACCATCAAACTGACTCAAGTCATTAAAAATAATTAGAAGGCCTATCACAGTCTATTTTGCTCCATGAAAGTTTGTGCCACTTGTGTTCATGTACTCATACCTAAGAGTAACAAGTAACTAACTCCTGATCTCATATGCAAAACTGATGGTATTTGAAATGAACTCCCTGGTGGATCTTCACTTTGTCGCCCTTCATAAAGCTTTTCCTGAGCCTGCTCTCTAAGATTTTCCTGCACTGTGGTGTGGTGTAGCCGATGATGGTGACAGCCCCAGTTTATTCTAGCAATCAGGGGTTAAAAGCTTGTCTCCACTTCTCCTCAGGGGTTTCTGTAATAACCATGACATTGCCTGGAATTGCAATGTCAGTGTTTAAACAGTCAAGAAGTCAATTCCAAATTCTAGAGACTGAGCTGAGTTGGATTTTGGCTGAACAGCTTTAAATAGCATGCATTTATATATATTCAGCAGGCAAGGAGGGGCAGCCCTGCTGTTCGATACTTTGTAATAGACAGAGAAAGAAATCTGCCGCCTTCTTATAAACACATTTTAGCAGACAACCTTTACATGTTGTCCCGCTTTGAAAAGTGTTTCTCAAAAAGTGGTGCAGTGGAATGCCTCATTTATCATCTCTTGGTGATGCCATGTCAGTTTTTCCTCTTAATGGCCTGTGAATCTGTAAGTCTGGCCACGTTCTTTCTGCTTCATGCATCATCACCAATAAAGACACTGCCAGCAAAATGCTTCCCTACACCCTTTCAAACTCACTGTCCACAATTTCTATATTCATATCCATGCAAATTTAACTCTGTCCTTAGAGACCACACCAGTACAAATTAGTACATAACTGACACTTGATAATGCCTCAACCAGAAAAGAATTCATTTTTCTGCCCAAGGTCTGTTTTGGTTCTGTAAAATTCCAGCAGTGTCAGGAAGAACTTTTTTTTGACATGCAGTCAAATGTATGTGGATACATAAAGATCAATGACTATAAAGTGACATTTTTATATAGTTTCTTTCAAGACTTGGTCTCTGTCTTGTTATGTCTGAGTATTCCAGACCCATAGGCAGAGACATGGGACTATTTACATGCTTCACTTGAGCATTCGCTCATGTGTTCTGCTGTTTGAATGACTAAGACCACTCTCTTGGTAAAGTTTTATGAAAATCAGTGTAATTGCCCTGGAGAAAGTGAAAGCTCATGTATTTTTTAATTGATGAGAAAACTTCTAGTCAGAGTTCTTGTTCATCTTACATAGGGAACACCTCTGCTGCATATTCCAATCTGCATATTGTCATGCTTCCTTAATTTAGAAAAAGGACATATACTGTGGATAAGTGAAGGGAAAATTTTGCATTTCACCATTGTCTTAGTTTTTATTCATTGGCGAAGCTTCTATGTAATGGGCTGAGTGTGCAACTTCTTGGCCATATGATATCAGTGGATCTGCAGCTACGTGATGGAGTGCAATAATACTAAGACTGGCTCCAGAAATGAAGGTCATTTTTTCCTAATGACTTTATTTAATCATCTTGGTGTTTGAGTTGCCTGCTCAACTGACATTACCACTGATGAAATTAGTGCAAAAATTTATTCTTGTCACTGAGACAAGAAGATAATTCTGAACATCATTCAAATGTTCTCCATGAGACTTTTTCCTTCAATCTATTTAAAAACTTGGGAACTCCAGTGGGCCTGAAAAGTTAGTATTAGTCACAACCTTGCACACTATTTTTTTCATGCTGAGATAAGCTCTGTGGAGTATGGTGGGCATCCATTGTAAAGCAGAGCAGTGTAGAGCATTCTTTGATTGCTTCTCAGCATAGTAGCAGCTTGTCTGAAGATAAGACCTTTGACTGTAAGAGAACATGGTCCTCAATTCACAAGGTACGCATAATACCACAAAGCTCTACAGAGACCATTGAGTATTTACATTTTCCTTTTCAAATTGGTCCTGAAAAAAAACCTCACTAGTGATTTGTCAGCTAAGGCATGGTTTTGCATTTCTTTTCCATAATCCTTCTAATGGCTAAATATATAGGTCAAATTCTGTTCTTAGTTAAACCCATAGTACAGAGTGTTTAAAAAAGATGGACCTAGTTTCAATTGAAGGTCCATTTCAAATGAGTCCATCTTTTTGAAGGACCTTGTACTTTGATTGAAACTGGAGTCTTAATTCACATGTGTTGAAACATATACAGATTAGAATTTGGTTCAGTACAATGTCTTCCCAAACACTGAAGGATTTGCAAACAAGAATGAAATTGTATTCTGCTGAGCACGTTTAATGAAGGATAAATAAGGGTAAAATGTGCAACTATTTTCAAACTGCTTCTTTGTGCATGAACAATATTGACAGTTGTGTTTTTCCTGGTTTTAAAACTCAATATATTATTTAAGCTTCCCTTTGTTTCATTTCTCCCTTGTCTTTTTGTTTTGTTTTTGTTTTTTTAGACTCGGAGTGAAGCAGCGATGACAGTTTTAAGTGGGCATGTAGTCGTTTGCATATTTGGGGATGTTAAATCTGCTTTGATTGGATTAAGAAATTTAGTGATGCCATTACGAGCCAGCAACTTTCACTACCATGAACTCAAGCACATTGTGTTTGTGGGTTCACTTGAATACCTGAGAAGGGAATGGGAGACACTGCATAACTTCCCCAAGGTTTCAATCTTGCCTGTAAGTCCAAAGCCATATTACTGATACTTTGTTATTTAGGACACCAACTGGACAGATTCATATTGACTTTGATCTTAGGGTTTTTTACTTTTGTCTGCTTATAGGCCTGAGGACTTAGATTTTCCCTGTCTTTGTGAAAACAGAGCCCTGTGAGACCTTATTAGAAGATATTTGCCACAGTGTTTGGTTTCTTGTCATCCTCATCGGATGAATTTCAGCTGCTATCCAATGTATTAGCTGTGTTATATATTGAGCGTTCACTGTAGTGCACTGCATGCAGCCAGTTCTGATGTTGTGATTTCCCTGACAGAATGACAGTAGTTATTTATGCCATTATTTATGTATTTCTACTCACAAAACCTTTGAAAAAAAATTATTGTTACTTTACGTAATATCTATGTTCATAAAAAATTCCTGTAAGCTGGCCTACTTTATAAGGAACATTGCCATAGTATCTCAGTTCAGAGTCCTGCCATGCTCATGTATGGAAGTACAGGAAAACCCTGACCCTTTTGCAATCAATGAAAAGCTCCTATTGATTTTAGTAGGGACAACCACTGAAACCACAATTCAGAGGTTCTTTTTCTCCTACATATCATTAGCATTCACTTGTGCTCAGTGTGTAGAAACATGAGCTCCAGGACAAACAAATGAAGCCCCCCAAGCTAGTGATCTTAGGTGGTCATAGCCATAAATGACCCACAAAGGTGTAAGCAGGAGAGGTATGAGCCCACAGTATAAGTACAGAAGAGAATGCTCTGTACATTACAGAGTAAAGTAAATTTGGATGCTTTTATCAGAATTAAAAATGTTTAATTTATCAGTTCTTAATAATTACATTTTAGCACTTAAAAATAAATAAATCAATGATGGATGTAACCTAAGCTGAATAATCTGGAAAATAGCTGTAGAATGGAAGGACTGCCTTCACTTTCTGATTAATTCAGGCTGTAGGTCTTTGTTACTGTAAATGCAGTTTTAGTGTTAGCCCTTGGCTTTTTTCTGTAAACTGATCCAACAGATGGTGTCACAAGATTCTCTGCTGTCACAAAAATGGTGTCAATATCAAATTTGGTCAGTTAATATCCTCCTCTTCCTGCCAATCCCATTTAATTCCAGTCACTGTGAAGGCTGAAGACTAAAGAATCAGAATTAAATTAATAATACTGTTGAATTTTGGAGCGGAATAGAATCAAGCTACTACTTCCAAGCTATCGGGTATCTAATGTGTATCCATTACTATAATGCATATTTGTAAATTTCTGATTCTGAATTCTGAAGAGGCGTTAAGGAAATGTACACCACCTTTGCATTCCCTAATCAGTTTGCACCCAGCTTCAGAGTAGTTTTGAACTAATTGCAAATTAAATAGCTTAAATAGTTAATGCACCTTTAAAAATACGGAGTATATAAGGGAATTGTATCTTACAGAGTAAGTAAGGGTGCTGAAGACTACACAGAGTTCATTACTGCTTTCTCTTTTCTTTCTTTTTTTTTTTTTTTCCAGCCTACCTGGTTCAAAATGGTGGTATAAAGTTAAAAATATCTGCATTATTCTAATCTAATTGTACTAATTTGAAAGTCTACTAAAGTTTCTGAGATCATACTGATAGGAATCGTGTTAAACGGAGGTCACTCAAACTCATTTCCTACTTCTCTGAGCTTTAGTTCATGAGGTAAAACTGCTGATATCTGCTGGGGATGTAGTTACAGCTGAATGTAAAAACATTTGTTCTGGTTTAAAAAAAAATGGAAATTTCATCTAAAGTCCTTATTAAGAGGCATTTAAGCTGCTGAGTAAACTCTTAAAAAGTATGCAAATGCCAATTTTAAATATCCTCAGGCAGCCTTAATACTGTCCCTTCGCATAAAATCATTAGGAGTAAGCCTTAATTAATTACATGATTGCATATTATTTTTCTCCATGGGAATCTTGCTTCACTTGGTGCACAGTACAGGCACAAAGGGCAGAATTTAGGTGGCAGGAATAATCATATCCTAACTTTTGAGTACTTTATAACTAAATCATATCTGTTCAATATATACTGTTTTCCACAAGGTTTTGTGCCTCAAGTTATTGAAAGCAACATGGAATAGTCAAGCTGGTATCTGAAATTAGGTGGCAATCACTGAATAAGAATTGAGTTCTGTCTTCACTTTGTGCATTTTATATTCACTTTTGCATTGTATATTCTCAATGGAGTTCAGGAAATGTTCACCATGAGTGATCAGGAGATGGAAGAGTAGGGTCTTGACTTGGTTTTATGAAAGTCGCTGTGTGACAAGGGGACAGCTTAGTCTCCTCATCATCATTAGAATCTTTGCATACCAAACCATGTGAGGCAGCAGAGCAGAATCTAGTTTCTGCAAGAGTTGGGGTTTTTTCCTGGACCTTGCAGCCCCTGTGACATAGACTAAATATTCTGTAACGAGAGATACGGACTGTTGGATGTGAAAGGCAGGTGCTATCTTTAAATAAAACATGATGCCTTAAGTGTCATGTCTCAGTTGTCTTAACCATGAAAAAACCCTGTGGACTACCACAACATTTTATTTTAATTGTTGCATTCTCTGATTGAGAATTGTGGGAACAGGGAATGTTGCATGAGTTGTGCCTATTAAGATGAAGTCTTGTTTCTGTTTCAAAGGGTTTAATCACACATCTTTGTAGATCACTGTGCTTTCCTTCTAGAAGCATCAAAAACATGCATTGAAAAGGATTAACATATTTTTGGTATTGCTTAAGGTAGAAAAAAATAGCTTTATCCTGATTGCATTTCAAATCTGTAGGACACATAATGCTTTCCTGTTTAAATTGCTGTTCTTTTGCCCAAGACCATTGTGACTTGGTGGTAGATAAATAGACATTTAAAACACACCGCTTGTTATATTCAGAGAGCCAGAGGTTGCCACATGATAGCAACTTAAATCAAGACAATTTCAAGTCACCGATGAGATGTACAATGCTGGCATTATTCCTATTTCTTGTTTGTTAGTAATAGCTTGACTGAGTATTGAGACTAAACCTAAAATGCTGCCATCAGCACCAACTACCCTTTAGATTAGCACACATCTCCTATTCCCTGGCACATAGTTAGACCAGCTTAATGTCAGAGCATAAAAAAAGATAGTTGTTAAATAATTTCCCAAAGCTCCTTCTCAATCTTTAATTTGTTTTTCTTTTTTCCTCTCCTGCCTCTCCCCCCCGCCCTTTTTTTTCTCTGTGCCGAAGGGTACGCCATTAAGTCGGGCTGATTTAAGGGCTGTCAACATCAACCTCTGCGACATGTGCGTTATCCTGTCAGCCAATCAGAATAATATTGATGATGCTTCGCTGCAGGACAAGGAATGCATCTTGGCGTCACTCAACATCAAATCTATGCAGTTTGATGACAGCATTGGGGTCTTGCAGGCTAATTCCCAAGGTAAGGACTGCCCTATAATACTTCTCTGCAGTGCCTACAGGGGACAGGACCTGGCAGGAAGAATATCCCTCACTCAGTAATTCAAAGAGCCCTACATCAGCTTGCTTGACAGTTAAACCTGATGATTGGTATGATGGCTTTTAAAGGGACAGTCACGTAATTTCTCTGCTACATCACAAAGCACATGTTGCAGAGGAAAAAAGAATGAACGTGAAGCTGGCATTTTTTTTCTCATTTTTAAATTTTTTTAAAAACATATAACACCATTGCTTGTTTACCCTGCCCTACGCCGTGGCTTTCTTACCAGAGCAGTTGCTGTTCTGTAGCCAAACCTAACCCATACTCAGTTTGGAATACCTGAAGCCTCTGTCTAACAGGATTATGTTTTTATATAAAGCACATTGCTGCCACAGAGAAAAACAGCTGAGTAACACAAGACAAAAAAATAAAACAAAAAGAAAAAGAATTTTAAATTAAATGTTTTTACAGTTCCAGTGACTCCTTGCTCAATAAGCCACTTAGAATTAACTCAAAGCTGATTTCTTCACATGGTTTGATATGAACTCATCCCATTTAAGAACATTGAAGAAAATACTTCAGTCTTTACTGAGAGTAGGGGACTGATTCATAGGTAGCCAAAGGCTATTTTACACCAACTGTGCCTGTGCAAAACAGCTGCAAAGCAGTCATAAGCACCCTGGCAAAGACCATCAGTGTAAAAACAATCATCTTTCCATCCCTAAAGGGTCTTGCATCTTATGCAGCTGAAGTCTACCTTGATAAACCTATTAAGTGGTGCAGTAAACATTCCCTCTGGATTTAGTCCTGCTATAAATGTAGGTGTAGAAAAAATAGTGCTTTAGTCTGCAATTTCCCTGTGATCCTGACCTAAAGATAGTTTTCTCTCAAGGACTGTGAAAACTAAAAAGAAGTTCAGTTTTTCCTCTCTATAGTCTGATCAGAAAATAGGAATTATGAGGCAAAAATGAGGGGCAGTGGTGTAATTTCTTCAATATGGAAACTTCTTGAACATGGAAGACTTTCTCAGAATCAGCAATAAGACTGTGGAATTTAATACTGGAATTAAATTGTACTAGGAAGCTAAAAGTTTGACATTTTCAAAGTCAGGTTGGATAGTTCTCTGAACAGCAAGTAGATTTAGAGGAGAAGAGGAAGGAAGCGTTTTTTCAGTCCCATGGATGTTTGAAGTTTCAAATCTGTGACCTGGAAGCAATACAACCCCAAATATTTTAGAGTTTTTCATTTAAAAATTTGTGAGGCAGACTTGCTCACACTACGATAACTCCTTGTTCTGCTGATTTAGAACTCGGATCTGGAATTTTGTATCTCAAAACCAAATGTGAAATGTGTACTTTCACTGCAGGTTATTGGCTGTTCTTTGGTGGGTCTAGAATCTGTTTGTCTCCCCTGTTTCCTTCCTTACTTTCTGTTTTTGAGCATGGATGGTCTGAGATAATTTCTTTCTTCTGCCTTTGCTCAGAGATTAGTGATATTTCCAACACTTGGCTGTTATATTTTACCTCTGGGAACACACTGGACCTTAGACTATCCCTGAACGAAGATGGAAAAATGTAGCAATATAACAGTCTTGTGCACCACATGAACACCTGTCATTTTTTACTCTCCATCCTTGGAGGTATTTAAGACCTGACTGCATAAAGCCCTGAAGTACCTGATCCGACCTCATAGCTGACTCTGCTTTGAGCAGGAAATCAAACGAGAGACCTGCTGATGTCCCTTCCAACCTGACCTGTTCTATGATTCTACAATACCCAAGATGCAGCTACAGGTCAGGAAGTATAGACTGGGGCTGTGGTCCAAATCCCTTCAGCCATACTCAGTGTTGCTGATGCAGAGAACCAGAAGTCCTTAGCACATACTTAGAAGTTTTGGACATTTCTTCAGGTATTTATCAATCTAAAAATTAACATCTTCATGTAATCTACATTTAAAAAAAAAGGTGACTCTTTCTGTAGCTTTTCTGGGGAAACAGGTCATAACATAAGGCAGGAAACCAGCAGCCTATTTTAGTTGAGAGCACTGAGCAGGGAGCTGTTCTAAAACCAGTTGCTTCAGAAAATAATTATCTTCCCAGTAAATTCTCTGCTTATGGTATCCACAAATCCTGAATAGGTTGCATTGCTTTCAGTATAGTAAATGTTCTTGAAAGACCTTGAATACAATGGTTAGACTGTCAGAAGCATTTAAATCAATAGATAGCACAAACTTTACTGGAAATTATATCCATTGTGACATTTTTGTCTATGAAAAGCAGCTTTACCATATGGTGGGCATAACTATTATGACAATTACATAAACCAGGTGATTCAACTTTTGCTGGTCAACAAGCAGCGTACTAGAACCACCTCACAGCTCCTTACTAACAAATAAATAACTTATTTACAGAGCGAGCTGACATTTTATTTTTGCTTAAACATTTGTGTATTATTTTATTTACTTAACACATTAGTTGGTACAAGCCTTAAGTATTGCCAGTCTGAATTTTTCTAGGTCTGAATGTATGATTTTGAATTAAGACATTCCTCACCAACACCATCCATTGAAAGAGTTTTCTGTGCTGTTCTTTTATGTGATTCCTATTAGTTATCATAATAATCACTGACATTAGAAAATCTGGGTGAGGGGAAGAATGTCACTTGACCTGTGACAGGCTGTTGAAAAGAGAATAAACAAAACAAAACATGTGAGCAGCCTGAGAAACATGGGCTAAATGACAAGATTTTTGGTGAGAGAATTAACAGTATAATCTTACCCTTGCTATTCTAAGTAATACATTAGTATAATTCTGTAGTCACTAAATAGTGGAATCTCATATGAAAACTTTATATACAATTTATTTTTATGCCTCTGAAAAATAAAATAATTACAATTGTTTAATCAATATATTATTGAATGCATAAGGATCTTTCCAGTTTTTATCTGTGATTATTTCACCCCAGTGACAGACAAAAGATGACATCAGTACAAGAACTGTTCCATAAAAAGCAAGATGCAAATTTATTTAGCCATCAGATAAACCATAGTCATTGGCCAGTGCTGAAGTACAGGGCCATATCTGTAACTCCTTTTTACTAAGTTCATAGCAGTAAAAGAACCCACAAATTTGGGGATTTCATTCCCCTTTCTCCAAAGCCTCACCCTTATCACCTACTTTAACACCAGTCACTTCCAGCCCTAGCCATATAAACACTCATCACTAGCCAGCCTTCTGTATTCACCCAAATATGCACTTTCCAACCAGGGACATAGCAGTGCACCAACAACTGAACCTAGATGCGAACTGAGAGGAAAGGGCTTGTAAAAGCGACAGGAGGATGGACATATAACAGCAAACCTCCCTGATAGGGAAAGTTGTGTAATAATAGAGCCACCAATTCCCAATGGATTAAGTTAACTGCTGAAAGAGTCTACTGCATTAATCTGGTTTATATCAACAAAGGATTTTCTCATTACTAGTTCAAGATGAACTTAATACACACAGAGCAGCTCTCATGCAGGAACAAAGACTTGCTAGTGTCTCGTCATACTGTTAAAATATTCCCAAGCTTTTGGACTGGGAAGTATTAATTATCTGGACCTTCTGTAAGTAGCGTGACAACACTTTTGTCCTCTGGTCTGCCTGTCTTGAGTCCTAGCTGATCCTGCCAGATTTCATCTTAACCAACCAAAGTGCTCTGCCTTGACCTCCTGAAGAATTAAAAAACAGCTCATAGTTCCAAGGAACAGAAAAATAATAAATATTCTGGACCAGAACTACAAAAGACCATGGATTGCTCAGAGCAGATGACAGTAAACTGAGTTGTCAAATCTATGTTCAACATCAGCTGTCCAGCAACATATGACCAAATGGATGACTCCACAGAACTGTGAATGGAAACAAGGTGCCTTCCTTAGAAGGAAAAACTTGCTAACTGTTCTGGAAGGATTTGCTAGTCTCCTTTCCATTAAATGTGTAATTCTACTCAAAAATAACAAGAAACTTTTTCAAATTGGACTGTGCTGTTGAAAGCTCTCCTGTTGAAAGCATTCTTATGGCTGTCTGCATTGAATGTTTCAAAGCTGACCGGGCAACTCCTTAGGCTCATTAGGAGTGCAGACTCTAATGTCCTAAAAATGAGCTTTTGGAAATCATCAGGGTGGTTTGTTGCCTTTGGGAGACCTAGAATCCAAGAACAGAAAGGCCAAAGTGTATCCCACTAAAGGTGCAGCAAACTATCACTTTCATTAAGATCTCTCAGCATGTGAAATACAGAATACTGTTAAGTCAGAGCTTGGCCCACCTTTTCACAAAATGCCTCATAAACTCAGGCAGATGTCTTATTTGTGACAATGGAAGTCTTGTTTTTATCTTGCAGTTCCTCTTACAGATGTTGACTGATTGTCTTGCTAGAAAGGTTAGTAAAGAGGCATGTTTGTGGTGGAGAAAAAAAAGTCACCCTCAGGTACCAGAGATTTGGTTTTATTGTCCCTTGATCCTTCCTGATTCTCATTCTGCCCCCTCAAACACAAAGTGAGATTATTTTATCAAGAAGTATTTTGGAGTGAAGCCCAAAGAATATTAGATCCATGTTATGCATTTGTGCTCCCTAGCCATAACATTTTTCCAAAACACCCAGGAAGATCGAATCTGGGATGGGTTCTGCCTTGGCAGATATGTTAGGACAGCTCCAGTAATTCTCTGTTCCCTCATCTGTTGACCTTTCCATCTTTTCTTCTTCAAGTAGTATCTATTGACTGTTCCCATTTAGTTTTTCATGTTTCTTGTATTTTCTTCTAGAGTCTTACATTGTGGGAATTGTACTTGTTGTTTTACTCACTAGATGAACAGGGCCTGACACAAAATATTTTTTCTTCAGTTGAAACTGAAACTGCTATTTGGCTTTCTTCCCAAAAAAACAGAAAGACAATTATACTTAACTGTTTAGAGATTTATAAATACTGTGCCAGAGTAGCCTCTGGGTAGTAACTTTAGATATCCAACTCAATAATTTTCTTTTATTGGATAGTGATTTAGATCTTATTTTGAGTCCTATATAATAAAAGCAGTACATTTCATTAAAAAACACTTACTAAGCAATAAAGAAAAGTGATCTTATTGCTCCAAGCAGGTCTGAAGTACAGAAAGGGGGGCTGTATAGTAACATTTTTTCTATGGACATTACAAGACAGATCACAGTACAGCAGGGTAGATGTATTTCAGCACAGTAACAATTGCAGCTGTTTTCTGAATGACTTCAACTTATGAGAATTTTCCCTAGGAACACTGTTTCAACACATGAGAGATCTTTGTAAGGCCTCTATTTACAGTTCTTGTAATAGATCCCCCAACAAGAAATAATAAAGAGAAAAAAAATAAAGAGGGGATTAACTCTTGGGTAGTACATCTCATACATCATGGCAAGATTCTTCTGGGGAAAATCCTATAAAATCAAGTAAACATACTCAGAATTTTACACACTGACTTTTAAGTGTAACAGATTACACAAGCTGAAATAACCTTGTACAAGTTTAGTTTCATTTGATCCAGTTCCTTTAAAAATCACTTGTGACTTCATCATAATTTTTTGTTGGAGCTGGCTTAAGCTTCAATTGAAAGGACAAAAATGGTTAGCCACTGAGTTTCATTAGATTTGTTTCACAATCTGTTGATTAATTGTTAAATTATGTTATTTTTGATGGACTTATTCTTACAAACTGCTGCAAGAAATTTCCTATTAAAACAAATTTGAGATCTATATTCCATTGTGTTTGCAGATAATATATTCTTTTTCACCTTTACCAATCAATAATTTTTGATTGTTTTATCTCCAAAATGTTAGCAAAAAAGAGAGAACAACAATAGTATTTGGACTGGAAATGAGAGAAAATTCTTAAAAAAAGGGAAAGGACAAATACTTAAAAATCTTGGTTAGCAAGGGTTTTGTGTCACTTTCAGAGACAACTGCATTGTAATGCTGTTAAAGATGTTATAAGTTTTATTCCTGAAGGAGGGTTTTTTTCATGAATGTTAAATCTTATTATTTTATAGAAATAAGATAAAGTTTTTAAGTGAAGATTTCAGAATGCAGGGTTTAATAATTATAGATGCAGTTACTTTTTAGGCTACTATGGAATTCAGTATTCTGTAGCAACTCCAGCACTGGAGTTTTAATGTTACGAGTTGTTATGTTACATGAAAATGTAAAAATAAAGAGCTTTACTTTCCAATACAGAAAATTAAGCTCTTCTTAAGGCAGTTAAATAATTTCAGAGTTTAAGGACTTACTTAACCTCCTTAGGAAAGCTTATAAGTAAATGTAGAATATTAAATGTAGATTCAATATTAAAAATATATAAATGAATAGTGCTGGCAAAAAGTGAAATATTTGGGGTAATTTTTTTGAGTGTCAAAGTGAGCTATGACACTATAATCTTTTAAACACTTAGATTTCTATGTGTCTTTGCAAATCAGTGTAAATTAGGCTGCAGAATGCTTGTTTTACTTAATATGGTTCATAATTTGCTAAATCACATATATATTTTGAAAAATTTTCTCCTAGACAGTATCAATCCTACCAGTCACATTTGCAAAACTGGCAAGTATTTTCCATTGACATCAGGGTTATTGGCTTGTCAACATTAATAGTTTAGGGTAGGGGTTACACCTGATTAAGTTAGATTTTTTTATGCTGTGTGTTTCTGAATGCTACTTGTATTTTTTCTAGCATCAGTTGTAAATGACAAAAATAATAATCTAATTAACAAAGTTTTCTAATTGGTTGCTTGGTTATTCTTTAACTGAATTTTGAAATGTTTGTTGTAGTTCAGTTTCATTATTATTTTTCAAAAGAAAGGATGGCCATCCTAAGTAATGAAGTTAATAACTGAAAAATGAGAAAAGGGTATCCTAACTTCCCAGCACATGTCCCACATCACCATTTGCTCACAAAAAAATCCAATTTTTGAAGATTAAGTCACTGTGATAAATAACTCAGTATTACCTTTTTGCAACATGCACATAATTTCTTATCCTGCCGAACCAGATGGATCAGCTGATAGCTGTTATTTATTTTATGGTAGCACACTGGAGCTCTAGATGGGATTAAGAGCTTGTTGTCATAGTCCTGATATATACAAGAATAAAATATGGCCTTTGCCCTGGCAAGTTTACAATCTGATGCCTTGCTTGTTCCAAAACTTATGTGCTTATTATACAGGTTAATAAATCTCTCTGACTTCAATGAAACTATCCACCTGTGTAAAGTTAGATTATGTGCAAGTCTTTGCAGGATTTGGATTTAAATAAACTAAAGAGACTGGGTGGGAGAGAGAGATTGTTGAGTTAACTATGTTTCCTGTGCTATAGAAGCCATCTATGTTATGACCTTGCTGTCCCTCAAGCCTTCACAAGAAACCCTTGACAGAAAAGTTCCCACCTAGCACCATTTACATTTCTATTTTCCTTGTAGCTACTGGAACATAGACACGACGAGAACAGTTTCCGGTCTTTCTCAAAGTTCTCCTAGGAAGAGAGAAAAACTATTAGGAAAGGAGGTTTTCAGTTCTGTTGCTTATAAATTAAAAATATGTTGGGGAATGACTGGAGATGTATTTCTTTGACACAGTGTCTTTGTACTTGAGAAATGCTGGAAGTCCTAGCCTAAATACCTTCAGGCTTTCACAATTGCCTCTTCCTCCTCTGCTTTCAAGACACCTTCTTCTTCAGCCAGAGGAAGATAAACCAGGCAAAGGAGGTAGATAGTACAGTACATCAAGCATGTGATTTCGAACTTAAACTATAAATACATTTAACCGTCTCAAGACTGTTGTAAATTCATGGTGACTCTATTTTATTATTATTTGCTGTTGAACATCTTGAAAGCAAACCCCCTATTATGAAAGTGTACTATTTTGTGCATTTCTGATGCTGAGGAATAAAAAAACCCTTGCTCTTTTTATGAGCATTAATTATACACCAGGCAAGGAAGCAATTGCCTCTATGTTATGAAATATTAAATCAAAATGCTTCCTGTTCCCAGATGTCCTAGAGATAAATACAGCAGTATTTTGGAGCCCCACTTGGAGCTGTTTTGCCTGCAAATTTATAGTTTTGTCTCCATTTTCAGAAAACCCTGTTTTATGTGAAGTATAGCACTCTTGGTAGTTTTTAAGGAGCAAACTCCTCTGGAGTTGCCTATGTAGGCAACAACTCTTATGTAGATTGCACACAGGGGATCTGAAGTTGAAAAGCTCCTTTAAGATGACAAATGGTTTGAAAGTGTTATTGTCTTTGATTGCATGCCTTACATCATCTGTATGTAGGAATAAGAGAGCTATACTTTATCTTTAGCCATTTTATAAATATTTAAGTCCTTATAGTTGCCTAAAGATATTAAAGCATATTTTACAGTAGTTGGAATATAAATATTATATATAGCACAAGATACCAAAGTAGTTTAATGAATTCATAATTTTCTGTTCACTTTTATTGGAATGTGTTTTATGTTCCAAAAATTCCATTTAAGGAGTAAGAGACCATTCTGCTCTCTGACAAGATATGAGCCAATAGTGAATGTTATCAAAGTTGCTTTAAATGCTGATATGGGACTTCAATTAGCAAGAAGAAAGAGAACATGGGCAATAGAATGTACTACACCAATCTCTGAATTTTAACTTTAAAAAAAGTCTTTTTGAAGATACAATTTGGTTTTTAAGTCTTTAAGAAATTTTAAGGTGTTTTCCTTCTCTGTCTCTGTATTTTTTAAAGTTAATTGCACAGGGAGATGCATATCTAGATCCAATTATACAAGAGTAAATTTTTTTAATTTTGAAGTTTAGTATAAAAGGTCTGTATTTCAGGGCTCCTTGAATATGAAGCTGTGTTGGGGTTATAATTGTGAAGCTTTCAAATTCCCATCAAATAAAAGAAAATCTTTTTAAAATTTCACCGAGTTTCACTATTTCCCAGTAGTAGTCCATGTTGGATAATCCTGGCTAATTACCAACCACAAAAGTAGACACACAATGCTGGTAAATTACCTGACCCTTTGCATTTTAATGGGACAACAAGGATTTCATGAACTGATGTTGTTTCAGTGGTTAATGGTGTCAGCAATGTTGTAATTGTAGGCTGAGGCACATTAGCTGCACAACCACATGTAGGAAGGGTTGTTCTCGACAGGCCCTTTGGAGAATAGAACAGGGTATTATCATTAAGCCTATGTCATTTGCATGCTGCTAATCACTTACTTTATTATCTTGTGTATCCATTGTCTTTCTTTAATTGCTCTTTAAATGAAAATTAAAAATAGTTCCAATGCCCATGATACTTGTGATAGCATCTTGATTATGAAGATAACTTCAAGAAAATGGAACATATAGATAATATATTACAGGATTACAAGATAGTTTCAAAGTTATATGCCATAGCAGGCAGCCTCATGAGCATAATTCCTAGTATCTTTCTTTGCTTCAGTATGTGTTGTTTGTTTAATAAATGGTTATTTATATGCATAAAGGTGGTTGTTTTTTTTAAAGGACATACATGAATTCAGAGATCAACGTCTCCGTTTTGCTTTAGTGTGGAAGAGATACAAAGCATCAATATCTAGCAGATTCCACTAGTCTCATAACGTTACAGGAGAAAGCTAAATTTTAGTTCTTTGTTCTTTCCAGTTAAATCCTAGTCTGTGATGTTCATTGTAGAAGAGCAGAATCTAACACCTGCTAGTGAGTTGCAGAACTTTGACACCTTTAGTGTAAAACTTACAGAATAGTTCATATTCTTTTATCAAGACAGACCTGTTGTTTTTTAAGTATGACATGGTTGCATTTGAGGTAGCCCAGACTTTCCATAACAGGCAGTCTCTAAAAACTTGCTAGCTCCTAGTTATCAGGAACCTTCCAAACCTTTCAGCATCTACAGACTGAACTGGGGAACTGCCTTCACTTGAGAATAAATACGGATGTGCCCCTAAGACTGGTTTTGTTTTTAGGTTTTTTTGCAGCTTTTGTTTTTAACATCTGAACAAACCAAACCTGAAAAACTAAATATGTGTATTTAGCGGTATGGTAGGATTTTTTATTGAAGTGAGAAGGGTAAATTTTGTTCTTGACCTAGTTACTGTGATTTATTTTTATTCAACAGACCCTGGCAAAATTATGGTTCCTGGGCATCTTCTGACTTATTTGGATACAAGATTAAGTTTATATAAAATTTCTGTAATGTGATAGGAATACCTGATCATTTGCAAACTTTCCTTAGAGTAGATTGTATGAAAGTATAATTGAGATTGGACCTTCCATATTGATTTGAGGTTTGGTTGCTGTTTTAAATTTTATATTCGACTTCAGATGCCAAATACTCTTAGTACTAATACATGAACATGATTACTGGCTAGTAGTGGGAGGTAAAGTATCTCTACAGCGTAACTGCGTGTGTGTTTTCTGTAAGATTGACTTTACAGAAATTTGGCTTAAATGCATGTCTTCATAGGATTTTTTATTTCTGATAAGTTCACATCAGTCTGCTTGTTCAGTAACAGAAATGAGTCTCCGAGTGAGGGCAAAGATAGCTAGACATTTTTTGAAAGAACTCCTCCAAAATGAAAGGGAGAGAAATTTCACTGAAATCAGACAGAAGGATTGGATTAATAACACTACAATTATATGAGATATTCTTAAGAACAAATGTTCCATTGGTCACATTAGCTTGTTCAAAAACAGTTTATGCTGTAACCAAAATTAAATTCAGAAATGGTACTTGAACCGTTTTGTTTAATATTAGTCTATTTTAGAAACTAATTGTCAATAATTTGTGAATTGTTCCTAGTCTAACTGTTCATGTATGAAGAAAATACTTCCTAGAATGGTAACTTCAAACTTCCAGAAAAAAGATCCCTGTTGAATTGATTAATCTACCCTGGCTTGAAATCAGTGCTTGACAATCTTCTTAAAATAATGTTTTGGTGAACTCTTTCTAATAGGACAAATACAAAAAAAAAGATTTTTTCATATAACTCCAACTTAGCAACTTTGTTTTTCCTAGTGTGTGCCTAAGCAAACAGATAAATCTCAGATACTCTGTTATATCCTAATTGATTTTGTTGCCTGCCTCTTGCTACCAAATCTTTAGGGTTCATAAAAACAAGATTTTGACACAAAATCTTGGAAGAAGATTCTTTAAAGTATGACGTTCATGGGGTTTTTAAACACAGATTTCCTGTCTTATTTACATCATTTTCTTATCCAGATATGTAGCGTGTAAAGTAATTTTTCCATTCTCAACTACTCTTGTTTATTTTTAGTGTCTAGTCCATACAGTAATTTTAATAAAACCTAATGAAAATTTTAGGCTTTTTAGTTTGAAAATTTATTATTAGGTGTTGATGAGCCTATTGTGAGACGTAAAATTCATGAAAGGAAAGAAATGTCCTCATCTTTTTTTTCTTGTCAAACAGGAGAGACCAGGTTGATAGCTAACAATGTGGAAAGGATCTAGAGTGTTTCTTTCCAGGTGTTCATGAGAGGATGGACTGGAGATTGAGTCTCTGCTCTCCCTTGCTAATCAGGGGAGGCAGGGGACAGCATAGAATCACAGAATGGTTTCGGCTGGAAAGGTCCTTAAAGATCATGTAGTTCCAAGCCCCTTGACATGGGCAGGGACACCTCCCACTAGACCAGGTTGCTCAAAACCCCATCCAAGCTGGCCGTGAACAGTTTCAGGGAGGAGCAGCCACAACTTCTCTGGGCAACCTGTGCCACCCTCGAGGTAAAGAATTTCCTCCTAATATCCAGTCTAAATCTACCCTCTTCCAGTTCAAAACTGTTCCCGCTCATCCTATCACTCCATGCCCTTGTAAAAAGTCCCTCTCCAGCTTTCCTGGAGCCCATTCAGGTACTGGAAGGCTGCTCTAAGTTCTCCCCAGAGCCTTCGCTTCTCCAGCCTCAATAACCCCAACTCTATCAGCCTCTCTTCATAGGAGAGGTGCTCCAGCCTTCCGATCATCTTCGTGGCCCTCCTCTGAATCACTCCAACATCTCCATGTCTTCCTTATGTTCAGGACTCCAGACTGGACAGAGTACCTCAGGTGGGGTCTCACAAAAGTGGGGTAGAGAGGGAGAATTACCTTCCTCAACCTGCTGCCTTCATGAGCTCTTCCTCCAAGAAATTCCTCTAATAAAATAATATGAGTAATTCTATCATGATACTTTTCTATCTTAGATTAATATTCACTAAGAAGGGAAAAACTGTGAGCCAATATAGTGAAAACTCAGTAATGGAAAGTTCATCTTTTCTTAAGAGCAGGCAATACCTGACTGGTTTTGTGTAGTATACTTTTCCCTTTTTCTTGAAAATTTGAGCAAATTATTTGTTTGTTTACACCAGTGACTGTATGCTTTCGATATTCTTCCCCTTAGAATGGCCATCAGAGGCATAAGTTGCTTTCTGGCTTCTTGATTCTGGATCCTGTAGTGACTGAAGCAGAGGTTCCCAAACTTTACAGATTGGGTACTACCAGTGGTATCAGTGCTGTTCTTCAGGCAGTTGTGTTTACACAACCTGAGATATCATTAGTAGCTAATCTATTGCTACTGGTGTATCATTCAAGAATATGCAATTAGAGAGCTACTTCAGATCCATCCTGATTCTGTAACTGTGCTATTTCTATTTAGATTTTTTTTTTAATGTGAAAAAAGTGGAGTAGAAAAAAAAGGAAATCATCATCTATTTATTTCCAGTCAGAGTCAAGATAATTGCAATAAATTAGCCAATTTTAGTATTTGGTAGACCTGTACTAAAACTGGAATAGAATGTGGCATAATGTATGTGTGACACACAAAACAGGAATAATATACCAAGCTGAACAGAGTATAAGGCTGGTTTGATGTGTTAGTCATCCCTGTGAACTTCAGTATCAGAGAGTTGATACTTCTGTTAATGGAAGTACTTTCTGGAGATACTTACCTTTGTAGTACCTGGAATAGGGTAGGTTTAGATTGGATGTTAGGATATTATGCACTTATGTGCTTTACTCTAACCTTTTCAATCAAGTCCTGAAGTTTTTAAACTACAGATTTTAATCTTTGGGAATCACCTGCATACTGTCACTTGACTATATGCTTTTATGACAATCTGTCCGTTAAAAAAACTATGACAGGATTTGGTGAAATCTGGCAAGACTGGACATGGGCACAATATGCTCTCCAGTCAGCAGGCATTGCCAAGAGTTGTTTTTTTGCAATATGCAGGATGGGAGAAGAGCTTTTGGATACTTGTGAATAGATTAAACTGCAGGAAACGTGCAGGAGGCCTATGGAGCATACCTGCCAGATAAATTAGAGGTGGTCTTCATTTGAGTTCAACCTGTCTCATAGCTCAACTCTGGGAATCCACTTCAGATTTCTTTGATAAAATGAGGCCTTAGCATTCACAGTTGAATCTTTGATCCCCAAGACAGCCTTGAATGTGGGATTTTAGCTTTGACACAGCCTATAGAGAACTTAATGACATTTTACCATAGGTTTCCAGTTCAGTTCCAGCTCCAGTAATTTACAAGTCTGCTGGCACTATTTTAGCCCACACAGACCATGAAGTCAACCGTAAGTAAGTCCAAGTTGATAGAAAAACAGTATTGCTAGAACAGAGTGACAGATGTTGATTATCGCAAAATGTCTGCTTAAGCATTTTGTATGGATCCATTTCCTCACTGCATACACCTGAAATTTTTGTAGAAGTTACAAAGTAATTGTACTTAAAGATGTGGAATCATCTGCTAAAGAAATTGTTGGAATACATACTGAAAAAAATGACTGCTGTGGTTATTACTGTTGCTGCTCAGGGGAGCTATTCAGATGCCTCACTTATTGGAGCTTAATAGATTAAAAGTCCAAATTGAGTCTCATGATATAAACCTAATCAAATGCTAATCTGCATAATTTTCCCATAAGCAGCAATGGGAAATTTGTATAATTTATGTTTCAGTAGTTGCCAATCATGTTGGACAGCATTGTTACTTTTATTTATCAAAATAATTTTATTGCTTGCTTGCTATGACATCTGGCTTTGCTCTTCCTTTTTCACTAAGAAAAAATTTACTTGATTTGACATAATGTAGGATATAATGACATAATGTAAAGTCTCACTTAATATGCCTATATATCCTTTTTAAAGATGAGCTTTCCATTTGATTTGTAGTAACTGAACACCTGTGTGTGTGAACTCGGTAGTATCATGTAATTTTTTTGATAAGTTTTATTAAGCATATTTATTTATTTTTGCCTGAGGTCTAAATATGCAATATTGATAAATGATTAAACTGAAAAGAATTTGACAACTATTATACTAACTTTTTTAAGCTGCAAACCTGTGCTACACTTATATGCTACTGATTTTGTACCCTAGAAGTACCTAGAGTAGAAAGCTATTAAATGGTAAATGGAGAGTAGGGACAATTCAAAAATTAAAGTTGTAATGAAAGTGCCTAAACCACAGGAATTACAATTTCTGATGTTTTTATGAATTTAAGTGTATTTCATAAAAAGTGGAGTGATTTAGATAGCTGCTGATTCACAAATTGCTGAACAAACATGATTCTGTTTCTTCTCTCTCTTTCCAAATATTTGTATCGTTCTAGATGTTCTTTCTGAACAAAATAAGAAAAAGCAAAGAAAAAAATGTCTGTGACAAGTAGCCAAACTACTCTCTAGCACCTGGACAGTAATATTAGGAGGAGGCACTATAGCTACAGGTGCAATCCACCAGAAAGAATTGTCACTTGCCAACAAGAGATACATTTCCACTAGAAGAACAATGTGACAGAACTAAATTTTTTCCCAGCAGGAGTAGGTTTGGGAAAAGCAGGTTCATGACAACAGAGAAAGGGGGGAAAAGTAGATGGAAAACCAAAAATGACATTACAATTACAAAACAAAACAAGAAATTAACAAATCCAAAGCACATGGCATATTGCAAAATATTCTCTGACCAGTTTGCTGTAGAAACATAGCATAAAATTAATGTGAATAGATCTGAAACAATAGGTTAAGTGTGAATTAGTTTGGAAACCAATGTCCTCTGCTTTCCAGAAGTCCTTTGTATTTTACAGGGTGTTGTCCTGGGTGTTTTCAAATAAGGAATTACCCAATCATTCCTCTGTTGCTGGAGATGGCTTAGAAAATAGACGCATAAAGACAGCTACAAGATGGTGTTAACTATCAGACAATATGCTCCTGGTGGCCTGTCCCTTTTTCTTGCACAATAGAGAACCTGCAGTGTCTCAGTTTAATATTTAATTTTCCTCCTTGATAGCCTAAAAGCCCCAAGCAATTATCCTGGTTTGCTTGGCTGTAACCATTAAACCTGTCTTCACGGCCCTCATGGGTTTTTGTGATTTAGTCTTCTCTCTGCTGTACAGTGCTTTAAAAAATAAGAAATTATTTTCCTAAGTTTTACACTTTCAGAATTGTTTGCTTATGCACTAGAGACTGAATAAGAAGTCACTGATGTACTCCTGGAGTACATTTTATGTTCCCAAGACAGATGTGTATATAACAAGATGGCTTCATTGCATAAAAGGAGTTCTAGTTCAACCTTGGCTTTATTGGCTGGAAAAAACCCCGAAACAAATAGGATATGTCAGGCCAAAGAAATCAGTAACCTAGACAAAAAACTTGCTTAGAGCTTTACAGAATTGCTATAGCACTGGAAAAATAAGGATGACGACATAAAAAAAAAAGGAAATTTCTTTTTCCCTTTACCAAATATAAAAATATTCCACTGAGATGAAGACGTTCTTGTCAGAGGAATACTGTTAGGAATATTTACTATATACAGAAATAAAGTTTCCATTCTAGCAGACATGAGAGAAGTGCTATGGCTAGTAACTACATGTTATCTTACTTGAAGTGATGAAAACAGCAAGGAAAGAATATCAAGGCTATGCTCTGCAAAGCATTAATAAACAAAGCCCATTTGTTTTGATAGGTCTGGGTTGTGTAAGCTTGTGGTGAACCTCGGCAGGGCTATGGTTTGGGTAATTACACATGAGATTTCATGAAAAAAATCAGACAGTTTCAGAAGTCAACTTGATTTTTTGTCTGTGTTTGATAGTGCAACTCAGAATGAGGCTTCAACTGGAAAAAGACTCGTCTAAGTACCTGTGGATAAACCCACTAAGTAATATGTGATTCTGCACTATGCTTAAAATATAACACTATTTCTAATATATATGCGGTTCACAATTGAAAATGGAAACAAAGTGATATCATTCAATGCTAGACTTCAAAATGATGAAACCCCAGTCCTTCTCTTGATCTTTGTTTTTGCAGTTTAATCCTGCCTTGCTAGAGCAGTGCAAGAACCAGTAGACCTGCACATCCTTTACACTTACAGTACGTGGGACCGCTAACCTAGCCAGGAATGATTCTCCCACTTTGGGAAGCAGAAATTAGCATTGATCCCACTGCCCTGTACTTTCATTAGAGCTTAGATTTGGACATTTTCACTCTAAGTTTCTGTAATTCAACAATGGAGAAGAGAGCATGCTTAGGAGCAAGATGGCAGCTTGTTCTCTGTAACAGTGTTTCTCAGCACTCAGTGTTCAAGGGGTTGTTCCAGTCCAGAGGGTTGGAGGGTTACTAGAACTGAGAAAAGTATCCTTCATTACCCTCCACTCTGTAGATTTATCTTGGCCTATGTTTGGGCCCGGAGTATCTCTGAAGATGCTGCAGTCTCTGAGAGAGCTGGGAGCCTACACAGTCATTGCTCTCCCACATTCCTCTAGTTTTCCAGAGCTTTAGAGATAATCTCCAAGAGATTATTAGATCTTCAGGAGCAAATTACAGTAAAAGTCAGAACTGAAACCATAATTTAGGATTTCCAGGTTCTGAGGCCGAACTACAACTCTCTGTCTCGGACCACATGGGACACTGAAGCTAGAATTGTTTCTAAATTGAATGGCTGTAACAGATTCCCATGAATGTCAGCAGCTCTTTAGCTGCATGACTGCTGCTGAGCTTTCCAGGTATACCCAAGTGGTTATACTTTGGAGAATAACAGGTATAGTCTATCATTCAATTGAATTCACTGAAATATTAATGGACATTGTCAGCAAACAGTAGCAAAGGGAAATAGCTGTGAGGTCCTTTTGTAAAAGAATTATTTCTTTTTGTCTGGCTCTGCTTAATGAGAATCCTCGTCCTGTATTCCTGCATGATGATTTGTTGGGGGTGTGTTTGGCAGTTACCATTTGTGTGTTATTCATATATACTCAAAATATGATTGTTTTTTCATGCTTCTTAGATGAGCCAGAGCTAGTTAATATTATATATGCTTTTAAAATGATATTTTTGACAACATTAGTGTATATTTTACCCAGTGAATCCCACGGCACCTTTCCTTAGTATAGCATTATTTAAAGGGTGCTATCAATTTACATGGCACTTTAATGACAAGGCCACAACCTTTAGGTCTGCCAAGTGGATTTTCAGTTTGGGAAACTGCATTCTGCCTGCACAGAATTTCAGTTTAGTAAAACATACATCTTTGAAACGGAAGGGAGGCAAAGAGGAAAGGAGTAGGGGGAAAGGGGAAGAGGATCATGGGATCCATTATGATCCTTGAGAATGGAATATATTTTATAAATGTAAAATAAAAATCCAGTTTGAAAGTCAGTGGAACAGAAGCAGTGCACATCCAAAAGCCAGATTTATTTCTACATTAAACCCCACTAAACCTTTACTGGCTCATCAGCAAACTAAAAGGATATATTTACTGCTATTGTTGTCCTGCATTTCATGGGACATCACTCAATCAAGTGAACTGTACAGGAAAAAAAACCAGTGGTTTATGGCCAGCACAATCAGCAGATCACTTGGCCATCAGGCCAGTAGCTCCATGACTTGCAGGGACTATCCCCCACTGTCACTGTATTTCCTTACACAGGGACTGTACTCAGGCTTGCACACACCATGTGAATTTTACTCAAGGTTGATCCAGTTAAGCAGTTGTAGCCACAGCTCCCTCAGTTGTTTGTTGAACAAGGAGACACTGGTTATAAGAAGATCACAACTTATCAGTCCATTTTTATGAGCATTAATGGAACAAGGCTTGGAGACTGAAGGAGAAAATGGAATATCAAAAGGAAAAATTAAAAGAGGCTGTGAGGAAAGCATGTCATTTCTAAATGAATGCTCTGTGCAGAGGAATTGAATCTTTTCACAGCTTAAAATGGGTCTTAAATCTGATGCCTTAGCTTGTTTCAGCTTCTGCAATGAAATAGAGTTTTCCTAATACCCTGTGACCTGAATTTCTCCCTGCTTTATGGGTGCTATTCCTTGACGTACAAACCTGTATTTTCTCAAGTCAGCATTTGATGATGGATGTCAAAATACAGGTCATGTATTATGCATATAGCATTACCGATTTAAGGTGTTTACTTGTCAAGTTGAAGAAATTCAGAAATGTCACATTCACTGAATCTGCACAGCTGTCACTTGTAGTTTTTCATGCCTTGAAATGAAAGTTCTGATAAAGCAGGTTAGTTTTCCTGCACTTTTTTTCCCCCTTCTCTTCTGGAGGAAAAAAATAGAGAGCCTATCTATAGAATTTACGTTGTGGCTTGGGGGCAGAAATGTGACCTGAAGGTGTATAACACCTTGTGACTCCAAACATAGGCACAGAGAATCCCCAAGTACTCCCATTTTTCCTTTCCTGAAAATATTCTAAAATACTTATATTTTTAAATTTTTAGAAGTGTTTTAATTAAGCACAGACAAGGAAATGAAATTAAGATAGCAGATATTTCTCACAACTTCCAAGACCATAGGATGAAAAATATTAAGGCATGAGCCTATTTTTCATTCAAGGAGAAAACAAAATCCCTTTAACATGCTCCCTTCACTTCAGACTGAGTGCACTATTTGTGCGGTGTGCAATTATAGAGCTTCTGACAGTCTGTGTCTTACAGAAATGACACATTTATGTCAATCTTCTAACACCATCCTAGGAAGACAAATATTTGAAGGGTTAGAGAGGTGGCTACAAATAGTCTTTGATGGAGAGTGTGCGTGCCTCTGTGTGTGTGCATGTTGCAATAGAGGGAAGAAGGCAAGGAGGACTCACACATACAGACGCAGTTATGCCAACTTTCTTCAATTTGCTTTTAGCTAGTAGGGAAATAGCAATATATTCTACCATCTGAAGAGCCTGATTCACTGAAAGTATTTTAGGGACTGCATCCTGAGATGAGGAAAGAAAAGCCTTCAGGAAAAAGGGAGAACCAGGGCCTCTAGGGATGCTTCCAGCCGTACAACCCTGAGGATGCATGGGAACAAGATCAGTTTTCTCTGCTCTCAGATAAGCGAGTGTAAAAAGTCTTGCTTTTGCCATTTTGACTTGTAATTCTGCAGAGGACCCAACTGGGCCTGCTACTTTAACTGCTCAAGGAGTCTACAGCTACTTGAGCTTTTTTTAATGTAGTGTGACAAAAGCCATGTCTTGCCTTTCCTGTAGTATTAAAGAATGCAAAACTTAAACACCAGAGCCTGCTGCAGAAGGAGATGTCACACTAATACCCACCTGCCCTCAGATAGCATTCCCTCCCTTTGGAGTTCCACTTCAATTTTTCTGCTGTTGTGAGAGTATCAGGGTTACCTCTAACTCATGAGCTGGTTTCTGAAGGAACTCCATTAGACTCACTTTGTGAGTCTAAGAAATCCTAGGCACTGCCACGCAGAAGTAAGCATTCAAAGAGCCAATAACAGCTATCAGTCACAGTGCCAGACACAAGGGAACATCTGCAAACTGATACCAGTCGGGAATGCAGCTCACTCTCACCATGCTGGTCTTATTGAATTAGTTTCAGCACAACAAGTAGTATTAAATGACTGACTTAACATTATCTCTAAGAAAATCTGCTTTCTAAAGATTTTCTATGCACTGGTAATATTAAATAGAATTGCTTTGCTGTCTTAGATTTGCCTATGGTGATGTTTTTGTCTTGTAAATCTGTTGAAGATACCACATCCACTTATTTTCTCCCAAGGAATTTCATCAGAGACTTCTCACTCCCTTTTCTCTTATCTTGTCCTTACAATCCTCATGTTGTATCTAGCTTTCATGGGGTAATCAGAAGGGAAGTCCTACTGATACCTTCTGGAGGGTTTCTCTTCTCAGTGATTCTAGTTTTATTACTTATATATTCTGTATGGGGTATGAACAAAACACAGGGAGAAATGAACTGAATATCAAATAAAAATTTAACCCATTAAACCAAGAAGTTCAGATCTAGTGTTAAACTGTGACACGGTCCTTATAGTTTGTCTTATTTAAGAACAGTTTAAGAGTGATGATAAGTATCACTGGAAAAGAGCCATGAATCCCTCATAAAGACAGTATAAAACCAGTGCCACATATTAACAACTACAGGTTAGTTTAGATACTTCCTGGTTTGTAAATTAGTCCCCAAACTGAAGAAAGGTAAAGAAGATAATATCATATAATCTTCTTTTGAATTTAGTAGCAGATGAATGTATCAGTGAATTTAGCTCAGTGAAACTATTTCCACGCTGCAAAAAGATACTGACGTTACATCAGGAATTAATTTATCTGTGATTAGCTTAGAATTGGTATATGGGGAGTTCAAAACTAGTTCAGAACAGTGGTGACAGAGGATCAAAAATCTGTCCCTGGATGTGAGGTCTGAAGTCAAAGAACTCAGCCATAATGTGGCAAAAAAAAAAGAATGTTATCTCAGAAATGTGTGTTTTAAAGTGAGCTTGACTCAATCCTATTCCTAATAGAAAAATACTTACTTAAAAATTCTGCCTTGACATTGGTCTAAATGAAACCCTAAAGTCAAACTCTGGCTTCACCATCACTTCTGCAATAATGACATTAAATGACCGTTTCCATGCTTTCTACAGCTTCAATGGATGAGGGAAATGGAGTGCATTAGTCTCAACTGGGAATTTCCTGTCCAAGTGTTACATGGGCTTTTGTATAACTGCCTGTTTTTCAGTACTTACAATCAAACTCCAAAAGGCTTTCCCTGGGTAGATTTTTATAAAAAAATAAAAAATAAAAAATAAATAAAAAATAAAAAAACCAGTCACTATCAAGAGTTCCATTCCAAACTCTGTAGAGAATTGGGCTGAAAACAAAATCATTTTTAGAGGTCAATCTTGCCGGGCTCCAGATCTTTTTTTCTTTGAGTACCTGCCAGTATGTTTCCCCTCCCATCTTTGTTTCCTATACATCCCCAAAGGTATAAAACTCTTTCTAGTTTCTTTTCAAGCATCCTTTTTACATACCGCTTGAAAACCTGTCTCTTTTAGAGAGAATGTTAGAATGGGCCCTTCCACCCCAGCATTCCTACTATGGTAATCCACATAAAATACACATTATGAAAGGTACTCCTGAAAGAAAAAAAAGAAAAAAAAAAAAAACAAAGCAAAAAACCCCCACAACTTTGTGTAGGTTGTACTGCTCCTGGAAAACAGTTACAAAATTTTAAATCCTGCATTTTGGGCAAATCTAAAACGTGCCAATAGAAGTAATTTGTTCTTCGTCATTGTACTACTGTTTACAAACAATACTCTTTAAAATGTTAATTGAGGTTTAAGGAAAGGTGTTTGTTTTAAGATTATTTGAAATACTAATAGGACAAAATTAAACCTCTCTAACACTAAAATTTTTATTTTTTTGTTTATATTTGAGTAAACATTACTCTTTCCATTCTGTGTGTTTTGATTTAAAGGCTACCTGTGATAACTGAATAAATTTCAGCTTCTCCATTAGCTACCACATATCTTACTGTAGAAATGACCTGCATGTTTGTGAAGGATTATGATTTTAAGAAATAATTGTTGAAAATTAAGTCCTTTTTATTTAATGGCAATTTGTTTACTGTATTTTTCTGAAAGAAAAAAAAAGAGGAAGTTCCTTGCTGTTGATGAGGCTGTTTCTCATATAGTTTGTCCTGTGTAAACATCCTCTTCTTTTTTTTTTTTTTTTCTTTTCTTTTCTTTTCTTTTAGGCTTTACACCCCCTGGGATGGATAGGTCATCTCCAGACAACAGTCCAGTCCATGGCCTGTTACGTCAACCCTCCATTACAACAGGAGCCAACATCCCTATTATAACAGAGCTAGGTAAGAAAAGCTAACATGTATCCTTTCATGTACATTCCCATATCTTTTTCCCACTTCACTTGTTACGTAGTCTCAGAAAAATTACCTATACTGTATCTTACACTGCTATCTTTTCTGATAACTTTTTTTTACTCTCTTTAAAGAAATAATAATAACAGTTATTTCAATTTGTCTGAATAACTGAAATACATTTCTCTCTTTCCTTTGGGTTTTCTCTGTTTTCTTAAATAAGCACTCCATCAGACAAGATGCTTTTTACATAGTGTAACAAATAAGCAGGGTTCTTTGGCTAAGGTTAGAAAAGAAAAAAACCACAGTAAGTATGGCAGATATTTCCTGTGCATTTAATCAATAGTTGGAGGCCATTTGTTTATTTCTTCATGGTCTAGAACTGTTTAATCATGTGTAACCAAACTCTGTATAATAGTATGAGACATTTTACTCCTGAGAATATGATGATGGTAGGTAACCAGGCTCTGATTTCCACTCTAGCTCTGGGTATTTATGTTGTCAAGTGGTGTGATGTGAAGTGCAGAAGCTGTTCTGTTTTTTTCATGGCAAATACAAACTTGATTTGTGGTCCTTTGTCCTTTTATTTTCCTTTCCAGTTTTATTTTTTAGAGCCTTACCTGTCTTTTTCCCTTACTTTATTCTCTTTCTGTACTTTCTTTTCCCCTTAAATACTTTACTTATTAGCTAAGCCTGGCAAACTTCTGCCTTTGGTTTCAATCAGTCAGGAAAAAAACAGTGGAACCCACATTCTAATGATAACTGAACTGGGTAAGAAGTGCCTTTTTCCTTCACATCACTGTCTAATTTTCTGTTGTTGTTGTTCTTACTGTCATCAGCTTTTTCTTTATTTATCTGGCTGTATCAGAGGGGCTACTACCCTCATGGCACTGCTTTGAATGTGTTTTATTTGTGATTCTGGTTGAAATTGACTGTCTTGTTCTGGCCTTTCTTAATGATTTGTTTGGTTTGGGTTTTTTTCACGCAGCATCAGTAAACCTTTGATCACACTCGTCTGACCTGAGGGCTGTTTTCATAGCACCTTCTCACCAATTCATTTTCTTTGGCCTGGGTCCCCACCTCTTGGGCCCTCCCTCTCCCCCACCCCCTCACCAATTTTTCTCTCCTTTTCTCTCTCTCTTTCTCTTTTTGTTATTTCAGCCTGTTGTCAATTTGGTGGACATGCCTTAACAGTTCTCACAGGAAGTCCAAGGAGTAAAAGATATCAGAAAAGAAACCCCAGTGTCATACTTTCCCTTAAGCTATTTGTTCGTTGATTTTGAGGAGTAGGACTTCTTAGCAGCTCAGGTTTTGAAGCTGTAAAAAAACAGCCAAGCTTCTGCATTCCTCTTTCTCTTTAAATAAAGTGAGCTCTTGCCAGCTTTTGCAAGCAGTGTTTGGTGAGCATTTCCTATGGTGCAGCGCTACACATTCGAGCCTACCTGACCTAGCCCGGAGACCTTCTGCAGGAATCCTAGCATGCTAACTTGCATCAGGAATATAAAGACATTAAGGATAAAACCACACCTACAGAAGTCACGTTAGATTTGTTGTACCTTGGAAACTGACACCACACATGGCTAACAGACTGGTGTCAAAGTCAGGTATTAGTCTGCCAGATGTAAGTGGAAAAAGAATGTTACTGTCAATAAGTGCCTACTCTCAACTAGCAAATTAAACTAAGGCACAAGCTCTTCAAAAAGTACATTTTGAAATGATACATCAGGCTTTCAAATACTATTTTGCTCAAGAATCTGAAGAATAAATCGATAGCCAGTACAAAGAAAGGAGTGTTGTGGATATTAGTGTTTGCTAGGATGAAATTCTTCTGACTCCCAGGGCAGAACAATTCTCTGTTTACAACACTGAGGTTTTATGTGTTCATGATTACACCAGGGCAGGCAGGAATTTTAAATCCTACTTCAGCTCAGGTCTTGACTGAATGATCATGGCCAAGTACTGGCTCTAAAAGTAGGATAACATTCTCATCTCTTTTAGACAGCTATTGTGAAGCTTTATCTATAGTCATTCATGTGTTGTAAGCTAAGCGTGGCAAGCACAGTAGTGTATACATGTTGGAAAAGGAGTGGATGGAAAATTAAACTGTATAGGAAGGAAGATCGGAATAGCAGACGGAAGACTTTCTAACCTAAGAAGTCCAGAGCCAAAACCTGGTGGAGTTAACAGCAGCAGTTTTAAAGCTCCCAGGGTTGGCTCAGGAGATGTGATCACATAGGGAATAGGGACATAGTTAATGTGTGCAGTTTCAAACACTGAAAAAGTTTTTAATTTCCCTTCCTTGTATGGGAACTGAAATTAATTTGTCATTTATTAAGTTAAAGGGTATTTCAATGGCATAGCTAAGCAGTCTGTGCTTTCATGCCTGAGGAGGACTAATATGGAAATGAAGTATTTAATTGAATATGATCCACTTGATATACTGATCTCAAGGAAACAACTATTTTTAGTGGAATGAGATAGAGGCAGAGAGCTTAACTGTGGCAATGAAATGCCAGAGAAAGTCTAGATGACCAATATTACTTTATTTGGGCTTTTTCTTTAAAACAGACTCATGTAGATTCTTTTTCACATTGGCTAACAGAATTTGTGGCTAAGGAAGTGAAGTTATGGAGACAAATATTTGAACAAAAGGCAGTGCTGCAAGAGAATAGCTGGAGTATTGTTCATTCATTCAGATAGATGCACGTTAAAGGGACAGTTTATCTTCTTTTGAGCCATAAGTGCATTAACAGCACTCCGCAGCACATCTAATAGATACCTGTGGCCCATATCAGAGTTTTATGGAAGCCTTTATTTTACAACAGGGTTTTGACTTTATATCTTGTGGTAACATTTCACTGTACATGCAAACAGCCACTGTACCCAACCAAAAACCGAGATTGTCTCAATATATAAAAGAGCATTATGTATCTCATTTTGAGCGCAGGCAGCTGGTGCCATGAAGCTACTTTTATGGCAAAGGGATATTCATCTCTCAAGAGCAAGAGAGACATCTCTGATGGGCAAGATCATGATCAGCAGATTTTTAAATGCACATTTTCACATCCATCTTGATTTCATTTTCAGTGACGTCAAAGACACAAGTCTGTGTTTCCAGACATATGCTGTTTCTTTTTCTTTATGACTGTGTAATGTGTAAGGTCACATGCTGGTGACCCATAAGCACCTCATGATTTTTTTATTATTATTATTTTCAGTAAATGATTCAAATGTTCAGTTCTTGGACCAAGATGATGATGATGATCCAGACACAGAACTGTATCTCACGCAGCCTTTTGCATGTGGAACCGCATTTGCTGTCAGTGTGCTGGACTCTCTCATGAGCGCAGTAAGCAAACAAAACCTTTTTCATTCCCTTCCATCAGACTTATTGTGAAATAGTATGAAAGTGTAGTCCTTTTCCACAGGCAGTCAGGAGAAGACACTTTTATCTCAGATATTAAGAATATTTCAGAGCCTAAACTAGGTTATTTTTTAGTTGGACACAGAGACCTTAAAACAACTGAGATATCTAGGACTATCATTAAGTCCACAATTTTAAAAGCAAAGAGTCTCATGTCAGGCTTTAAGGATAATATTCTCAAAAAAAATGTTATATTTTCCTCCTGAAACCCAGGCCCGAATTCCCTATGCTCAACATTCATGTCAGACAGCATCAACCATGTTTTAAGCTTTTAATTTCCTGTAGCCGTGAACAACATTCTCAGTATGAGTGCTGGGGGACACTGATAGAACTGTATGAAAGCTATTGTACATATCACGTGAACTCTACTTGTGTGAAGAGAGGTCATCATCTCTTTTTCACATGAGTTGTCTTGTGAATCAAAACATAAGTACATGCCAGAAACTACAGATGGTGGCCTATGGTTATGTCTGCATTAGGCTTTTTGGTTTGCAGCCATAGTACAGTTGTGAAGCAAATGCCTTGGTCATAGTCCCTTTCATCCTCGCTTGTTTCATATTGGCTAGATTTTCAGACCAGTCTTGCTCTGCGTGAGCTGCACTTCTTTCAGAGGGACCTTAAGCTCTGCTAGATGTAGCAAGGACATAGTCTAGTTAAAATCTGAGCATAGGCTTTCTGAGCTCCCCATGGAATAAAGTTCCTTAGTGCTGGGAATCATCTGTTGTAAACCCCACATATTAGAAATCAGCAAATGGATTTCCTTAAAGGAGCCAAGTCTTACTTTCACCTAAATTCAGAATGAAGTTTTTCAGTGACCTTTATTATTTGATATTTTATTGTTTCGTATTTATGTACCTGTATTTCATGTGCCTCGTATGTTTCATCCACAGATGAGTAATACCAGTCTATACTGATAAAATTTTATTCTAACACAGCCTAGGATTTTGCAGTAAACTCAGAAAATACTTTTTTGAAAGTTATTTGTCACATTTTGCAAATGTGACAAATTCAGAAAACCTAAGTACACTTGAACTCTGTACCTCCTCTAATCAAAATCTCTACAAAATATTTAACATTTTCATATTATAAATGGGAATAATTTAACGTGAGGGTTCCAAATTGTTATACTAAGAGCTGTTTATCTAGTCACATTATTATCTAAGTCAATGTCCTTGAATGAATTGTTCAGTAGGGCACTTCCAGAATCTTGGAAAAAGTAGGGTTGATTCTTCTGATTGCCACTGGCACAAAAAGAGACGGAAATGTTGTGGACACCATTCCTTTCTTGTGCAAAGGTATATCGTGTAGATAATAGTGAAGCAGTAAGAAATACGTGGAACATGACTGGTCTGAAATTTTTACTTGAAACTCATCGTATAATACAATATTTTTAGTTATTGCTAGCTTTTATTAACTTGTTGTTTTTGACAACATGCCCCCCGTTTCTGTAATTTCTTTCTTCAACAGTGTCTTTTTTTCAAACATTTTCACATCTAAGTGGTCATATTATACATCAGGGACAGTGGAGCCTGAAGCCAGACAAGTAAATGTGATAACAAGAGTAGAAAATTCTAACTTAGAAAAAATAGTAAGCAAGAAGACAAGCCAAGGATTCAGTCAGTTAGCATTGTTCACCATCCTGTCTTCTCTTTCACCACTTTGCTGATCGGTGACAGCATTATTTTTTTCTTTTATTCCTCAAAGGCCTAGTAAAGAGTAGGAAAAGTACAATTCTTCCTGACCCTTCAGAAAGTAGAAGATGTGTGAGATGTTTTCCCTTTACTATCCCTGGTCTCATGGGAAGGATGTTTTCTCCTTTCACCACTTCTCCAAGGAAGAGAGCGTTTCTCACAAACTAATCCACTTGCACTATATTATCTCATTTTTTTTCTAGAGTACCCTTATTTTTAGGGACCAGCTTATATTTATTCTGCTGAGGTTCAAGCCAGTACCAGGAAACTGAACTCAAAATCCTAACTACATTGTGACATCTGCAGTCATGCTTTCATTCTGTTAATTGCACAGAAATTCTGTAAGAAAGAAAGAATTCACACTGTGTTGGTCTGTGCCAGCTCACTTAGAGACAAGGATATAGTTCATTATTTGATCCACTTATTGATTCAAGGTTTTTTATTGCTTATTTTTTATAGAAAAATTCCAACTTATGATCTCTGTTGATATTTCTGGAATGCAAATTCCTCATATAATCTACAGTACAAACATACAATGCAGGAACTGCTCCATTAAGAATTAATCTGTTCTCATGGTAGTGGGGTTTTGTAGTAAGGCAGGTGTAAGAAGGATTAGAAACTAGAATAATACCCACACATGCAATATTATTTCTGACCTGGAGGTAATTTGAAACATACATATAGATGTATGTATATAGAAAGAGTTAAAAAATATATTTTTAAAAAATTGTGAAAGTATTCATAATAATTATTATTCAGTAGTATTAATCACTGTTACATTATTATTTCCTTTTATATAATTTTATTAATATAGGAATAGTGGACTAAACCCTACTCGTGAATCTCAGGTTACAAAATGCATTGTCACTGAGTCAAATCTGAGTACTGAAGATCACTGCTTCCTGCTAGTTTAGTGTTATTTCCCATAAGATGACAGTATTAAATATTTTAAATTTGAAATTGTCTGTTATTTTCTTATTTCAAAGATAAAAGGCTTAATGAAGTTTACTTTTCAAAATGCTATCTACAGGCTGTCTACACACAGTTTGTCCTCTGCAGCAAAGGCAATATATTCCACAAGACTAGGATTCACAGTGTGGTAGTTCGAGCATCATTGCTCAGAAGACAATAACGAGCTCAAAGTCTGCATTGTCTTTTTGATGAGTTGGTAGCAGTGGTCTGTTCAGGCTCCAGTTAAAGTGCATTATTGTGCTCTCTGTGAAGACTGTAGGCATGGTTCATGTTTTAAGTGTGGCAGTGGCTATTGTTAAATCACGCAGCTAATCATTATTATGTCTTTGAAGAGACATCTACTGCCATCAGAGACTTGAATGATATATTAATATTTGTTTTGTCATAACATATGCAAACCCAGGAAAAGAATATACGTAGTCTGTCAGTTCAAGGTGGCACTGCTCCTGAAAAGCAAAGCATATTCTTATGACCAAATTGCACGTGATTAAAAAACATGGGATTGAAAGCATCTTTTAGATAATGTGGATGTTTTTCTAAATAGATTCTCTTCAGCAATCAAAGTTACATGACATAGGAGAGCGTAAGACAAGCAATTTATTTTTTCTTGAGAAGTACTTTTTCCTTTTCTGGGTCTTGTTGAGATAGTTATTCCAGAAAATCCTGTGCATGTGAGGAGACCAGTTTTATCAACACAGAGTACTTTGAAAGGTTTGAACAGTTGTCCTGAGAGCCAAAGCTTCGCTGTTGTTCCTTTTGGCGCTAAAGCTGTGAGAACCACAGAAGTTCTGGCAGCTTGGCATTCCTCCCATACATACGGCTGACAATAGACTTTATACAGTGTTGGGTTGTATTTAGAGGACAATGACATGTAGTGAACCAGCCATGTGGTAGCTTTTGATTAAGCACGCAGCCACATACCAATGGTCATCTTGAGGAGCAGGAAACAGGAAGAACATCGATTGTTTCCAGGTCGGGACACCGGAAGGGGCACCAGGAAGTGAGGTGGACCAGCTTCTGGATTACATGGAAGGGGCGTTACCAGGAAGTAAATGGACCAATGGGAGTGTTGCCGAGGGGCATGACTGCCCAGTGCAGAAGGGACTTTAACCAATCAGAGAGCATGGAATAGGCGCGTGGTCCGAATGTACATAAAGGGATAGTTAAGCAAAATAAAATGGCTTCTGCTTGATTCACATTAGATTGTGCGGAGTCCATCTTTGGTTCCCCTCAATACAGTGTCAGAGAGGAGCCATTAGAGGCAAGGATCTCTAGAACCAGACTATATAATTTAGCATTCAATATCCTAGAGTTTATTTCCTTGTCCTAGAATTTTAGATCATTTGTGTTCTATAACAAATATAAATTCTATTTCTTCATATAAACAAAAGCACAGAATGGAAGAAAATAGATAAAATAGTTAAAAATACCTTTTCAGTATATCCCTCACTCAAGAGTTCTGCCCTCCTCAAGGAACTTCACAGTCTCATTTATATTGAAATGAAACTGTTCTAATATGTGATATGGACATTTTGAAATACACAACTGTTTTTTGTGCAAGTCTGTTCAGGGGATTAGCAAGTAGCATCTTTTACCCTAAAGTGTCCCAAACCTCTTTAAAGTTTGGACAATGTTTTGAGAATCAAACACTGTGAAATGCTGTTGTTTCTTTTTGGCCATTGATTCTGTCTCAAAGGCCTTTTTGTTATTGGTATAAGTAACTGATGTTAGCTCTCTCGTTCCCCACATTTGGATATATATGATCCATTCAACAGCATTCCTCCAATTGAAAAAGAAAAGTTAAAATATTTGTTTGAAGGCTATGTTAAACTGCATGAAGGGGTCTTCTTAAAAGAAATCCATGAAAAACCACTACAAACACAAAAAACGGTAGATATGACTTGGAAAAGTGACAATTTTAGAGTAATTATAAATGAAAGGCAAAGTGCTATTAAAGTTAAAGCAATGTTATTAAAAGATGTGTTAATTTTCAGTTAAATTTTCTGTACAAGACCAATTAGTTTAAAAGACTTGACAGTATTAACCGCAAAACATAAGCAATTGGTAATAAGGTAATTATACTTTTAGAAGTGATTGAGCAAACAGGAAAATGTCCCCGAAACATGTGAAAGAGCTGCACTACAATCCCAGAGCATAGGCTAGGTGGCACTGCTAGCTCAGATATCTATGTCAGAATTTCTTTGCTATTTACCCAGTTTTGATGCCTATGATGCAGTTCCTTTTTTTTCTGTATTTGGACTACACCTGTTTCCTATTCTTATTCCAGATGCCAATTGTAGTGCTGTCATACAGATGTCCAGTGTGGGGTTCAGTTAATGGCAGCCGCAAACAAGTATTTCTTCAGTTAGGACTTTACAGTCAACAAAAGGGATTCACTACCGTCACTGGAAAGGGTCTTGTAACTTTAAGTACTGCGGCACCTTTCCAAATACATTCTGTAGATTGGTTTCTTATAAGTACTGGCATATCCAGGCCACGTACCCTCCCACAGAGCAAGTAGAAGATCACTCTCAAATTAATTTCAGTGTATTATTATTCCAAAGGAAATGGATATCAGATAGTTCAGCTTTTCAATGTCTCCCAGTTTCAAACTGGCAAGACGTGATGAGAGGAGTCTGATTTTCATGACACTTGAAAGCATAGACGGACAGGTTTTTCCAGAGGAGTGTTAAATATATTAGTACAGGAGGAAGAAACCCTATTTAGCAGAAGGTGACAAGTTACAGCTTCCTATTCACTCATCCTTCTTGCTTATGGTAGGGCATTTTCTGATCAGTTGCAATGTCATAGCAGTCCGTCCAGAAAGTTGGAATCTTTTCACTCATTGATGGCAAAAACCCAAAACCCATCATTTGGCTGCACTCATCCATCTGATTAAATGGTGACATCCACATCAGTCATGGTGTGAAGCCCAAATTAAGCCATTATTCCAAGATAAATGTTGCCTCCTTTGCTAGTAAGTGTCTTAGCTTTGCCTTAACATTTGTCTAGCAGTGGGAGGCCTTTCTTCAGTGACAGCATTCTGTTCCATTGACAATAGACCCGATTCTTTTCTCATTTGCATCAGTTTCATTGTAGTTTATGGCTCCCAGAGTTACTTCTGGTTGGCACATGACGTAAGTCAGAATTGGGCCCATTATGTCTTAATTGCACTGGAGTTTGGGGGAGAGGAGTGTTTATTTTATTTTATTTGTATTAAGGAATTTATGACAGGTGCCTGACTTGATACATTATTTTACTACTGCTTTCGTTTCTTGATTTAATATGAGATCTGTAGTAATTTCTTAGTAAATCACGCTCTAGTGAGCTACAACTAAATTTATGATAAGGGGTAATTGTGCACTTGAATAGTACAAAATTCAGATGAGCCAAGGTATATGTGTTTAAACCTTGGATTCTGGCTATAGGGGCTATAATTTGAATTACAGAATAAAGAGAGAGTGAAAGAGTTGGAAGTAAGTCAGTGAAGGCTGGCCTAATGTATCTTCTAAAAGAGTAATAAAATTATTAGTATTATTTTAGACTGCTGAATGTTTTATCAATGACTGCAAGTCATCAGTCTGTAAAAACAGGCTATTTTACACAAACATTTGTCAGTCTTAGAGCAGGTGAACATTTCTTATCATAGTTGGCCTCATGGTAAACAAGACTTGAAAAATCTACCAGTAAAGATATGCTTTACTTTTGTTTCATGTTCTTCTATCTTGATTTATAGATGTAAAACTGATAATAGCATTTTTGAATAATACTAAATATCACTACTTAGAGATGAAAAAAAAATCAAAAATACTGAATAAAAGAGTGGAGAAGGCATGAGACAAGATACTGTGGTATGCTTTTGTGAAGATGTGTTTGTATAGAATAGACTGAAGCATATTTTTACTGAAAGGGCTTTGCCAGCTTCTACAATCACAGTGCCTCCAACCTCTAGAACTGCCAGAATTTGGCTTTATATCCATGAAACTGGTATCAAGTAACATAGCTGCCCAACTGCAGAAGCCAGAGATTTGTGCTAATTATTTTAGTTCTGAGTGGTATATAGTATACACTGACAAAGGCTGAGAAAAGAGACTAAATGCCATTTTTTTTATTCTGAGTACTTCCATGTTGGAAAAGTATAGTGGGAAGAGTTGCCAAAGAGGGCAACTCTGATTCTCACTTCAGGGACATCAAGGAAGAAGTAATTGAAGAATAACCAATCATGCCTGAATGTCTTCTCTCTCACACCACGGTAATTCCTATTGAACATCATGTAATCACTCCAGACTTACATTCCTGCAAGGGGTCACATTGATTTTTCTATAAGTTAAGAAAGGTTTGAGTATTAGACTTGAGTTGTTACACAGTGCATCCACATACGTAAGACCTCATTTGAGATTAGCTGTTGTTTTAGACTAACTGAAACTTCTTGAACCCCTGCTAACGTCAGACAACTCTTTACAGTACAGTTTGAATTTAGAATATCTAATGCCTGACTCAGGTTAATTTAAAGTTAATTGGAGTTGATGAGATGCAAATATTTGCTCTAGAGTGTGTATAGCAATAAAAATATGTTTCTCTCATTTTAATTTAGTCAACAGGTGAATGGCATATATGCCTATGTAAATAAGCAGAGAAGCTTAAAGTTATGAAGCTTCAGTGTAAGTGAAAAACGTTGCTGCGTAGAATTAATTTTCTCCTGTTTTATCTGTCTTCTCAAGTGAAGTTTCATTATACAAAGAAAGAATATCAGAGTAACATGGATAGGGAGCCAGTTCTGCTTTTTGATCTCAGGATAAAATATTTCAACCTATACCTCAGTTTACCCATGCATTAAATACAATTACATTATATGGATAGAGCAATGAATTTAATTGAAAAGTAGTATTTTAAAGGTGTTATATCTGGACAACAAGTACTGTTTGAGAATTCAGTATTGATTTTTACTTGGAATATAGATATTTGTTCCAAGTAAGTCCTAAGTTCAACAAAAGTCACAAATCTAGTAATGGAATTCACGAATCCAGTAATGTCAGTCCTGTGTAATCTACAGTGAGCTCGTTTTCTTCTCGTATGTCCCTCGCTTGCGAAGCTTCTGAAAACACAGATATTAGTGATGTTGTAAGTGATGGTGTCTCCTTTTTTTGTTCAACGTTATCTTTTGCCCAGTACATTACTGAGAGATATTTAACTGAGTATCTCTGAACTGTACCAGAATACTTTTAAGTGAACTTGATAGTCATTCATCTGGCATTAAATTAATATTTAAAATACCCATTGTTTGCCTGACAGACCAGCAATGCTACAGATGCTGGCAAAAATGTCAGTGTGGAGTAAATCTTCCCTAATAAACCACACTTACCCTATGCCCTAGAGTTTTTTAAAAGGACCACCAGGATCCCAAACTCATCATACATTTATCTGGAACGAACTCAAGATGTTTAATTGATACATGCTTATGTCTGAACACTGTCAGGTCTCATAATAAGATGTTTAGTACAATACATTGGTTAGACTGCTAGAGTCCAGCCACAGTAATAAGTAATGACATTTGCAGCACAAAGGCAGCTCCCCAACGAATTGGTGACAAGAGTAAAAAGGCAATCTAGCCTGTGTAAGCTTTAAATGTGGTCTGAATTTTACAATTACATGTCCTAAAGCCCATTATTAGACATGAATGCAATGAGAAGAAAAGCAGTCATTGCATCACTACTAACATAAATCATTCAAATTTTTGTACTTTAATAAAAATCAGCCTGAATTGGTGTTTAAAAGGAAGGATCTAGCATAGGAGCTTAATGGGATAGAAGAAAATAGAGTAATTGGAGACTGCTGTCTTTTCACTTTCTATATAAAATTATTTGAAGAGACAGCCAAGAACTTTAAACAGCAGAAACCCAGAAAAGTTGTAATTTGGATGTCTTCGGTTGTGACTTTAATGGTGTTTGCTTAAAGAGCTTTCTTTTATCTCTGCAGACATACTTCAATGACAATATCCTCACACTGATACGGACATTGGTAACAGGAGGAGCCACACCAGAGCTGGAAGCACTGATTGCTGAGGAAAATGCATTGAGAGGAGGTTACAGCACACCCCAGACACTTGCGAACAGGGACAGGTGTCGAGTTGCTCAGTTGGCTTTGTATGATGGGCCGTTTGCAGACCTGGGGGTAAGGTCATGAGGGAAATGTAGGACCAAGGCTGGTCTGCAATCTATTTGTTTTCTCTCAGACTGAATTAAGTATTTATCTTAATTAGCACACAATTTCTATTATTATATTTAATAGAGCTTTTGGATTGGTTGACAATTTACAGCACAGGGTGCCAGCTTTGCTCTTACCCTTTTTAAGAAGCTGTATGACTTTCCGTACTCCTTGCCTGGATACTTCATACAGAATATCCCGTGGCTCTACTTAATTGTCAGCTGAAGAGATGGATGAGCTGACTTGGGTGATACAACCATTCTAACAATAATCTGTTGTGAACAGGAACGATACCTATACCTTCACTGGGTTTTGATAAGCTTATTTAGTCTGTCCACAGAGCTTCCAGTTCTTGGTTAAAATATGCTTATTAGCTTGAAAACATAGCTGTAAGGTTTGTTTTCTGCTGTTTCTGGATGAACAAAAATTCTTGTGAAATCCTAATTTTCTGACATTTTAACTCCACTACCCTAAGAGTGAAGTAAATATATATATATATATATATAAAAAAGCAAAATCAAAACAAATACACAAACCATCTTTTAAAAAATGGTGAATTTGGATAAAGAAGTACCTACAAATATTTTCTGGACCAATCTTATAGGTCTTCTTGAGGCAAATCCAAAGTACCCACTTTGCTTTGATGATGATGTAGGATTTTATATTTCTTAAATTAAGCTGGTGTTCACCAGCTCTGTTCAAAAAGAATGGAGTGACCTTCTTTACAGAAATGACAGGGAATCCCAGTTGAAGGATTAAGGATGATGAGAGTACACAGATAGAAACAAGCAGCTTTTCAGTTCCTGTAAAAGTCCATTCATAGCTGGGACTAACAGCTCATCAAAACACTCAGGCATGCAGATTATCACAAATAAAACAAAAAATACCAAGCTTTCAAATGCTGTTTTGCACTAAAACAGTGAAAACAGAATGCATTAACACTCATCATTACTTCAGAATCAATATTTTAGATATCCAAATTATCAAATCTAAACTGTTTTTTTGCCAATCAAAATGTTTTACATGATTTATGAAAAACGTAAAACACTTCATCATTATTTTAAAGCAGGAGATATTTTATTATCCTTTTAATCCCTCAGAACTTTACTTTCTGTTGTGATTTGTCTAGATGACAGTATGGCTACTGCCAAAAAGGGTCGAAAATACTAACAATGTTAAGACCACAGTTAATATAGTTTGTAGAATATACATTGTTTGGTACCAAAATTTGTATTTGCAGCTTAAAGCAAATCATTCACTCTTCCCAATTTACCATAATTTCATGGGTCAAGGCTCTCCAAAGTAATGATCACTTTACGTAATTACTTATTTGAAATAAAACATTTAGATTATTCATTTCCTTGGGTAAAAGATTCTCATTTGTGACAAACAACAATCTATACATTGTCCTTTTTGTGCAGGCTCATACTGACAATCCAAACATTGATGTTTGAAACAATCTCTGACATTGTTTTAACTGAGAAAAGAAAGGAAAAAATGTGCTGTTCTCTCTTTCCCCCCTCCCCCGACTTTCTTTCTCCTAGGATGGAGGTTGTTATGGAGATCTATTTTGTAAAGCACTGAAAACGTACAATATGCTTTGCTTTGGAATTTATCGATTAAGGGATGCACATCTAAGTACTCCCAGCCAGTGCACTAAACGGTAAGTCCATCCAGTCTTTTAGAACATCTTTGCTTCACTGTTCTTTGGTTTTCATGGTGAGGAAGATCCCAGTGCCAGTAATAAATCTAAAAAAGAGGTTTCTTCACTTTTTACATAAGTTTGCCACAAAAACTAACTCTTTGAGGATTTCATGATGATTCTTTAGCTGAGTTTAAATCATAGACTGGATATCATAAGTATCAACTAATTTCGATAAAAAAAATTTCAAGTAAATTTTCAGAATATATCTTGATCTTGTTTGATTTATGCTAATCCACTGCTTGCATACAAGCGAAGGACTTCAGCTTGCTAATATCAATCAGCTGTAAGTCACTGGATAATAATTTAGATTATAGTAGCTAGACTTTTCTTTTTTTCTGAATGCTTAAAAAATACTCCTATGGGCTTCCCATTGGTACTCTCTGTACCTAATCATTATTTCTTCCAGCAAATGGAAACCCTTCCCTTGACAGGCTGCATTTTTACTTCAGTAGTATCAGTGATTTGATTCAAGTAGAGCAGACACATTTCCATCTTTGCAAACTGAAGGCCATTTAGCAGTTTACTTGAAATGTGTATTAAGTGCTGTCTAGAAATACACACCTAGACCTATACCAGAACTATTACTTGCTATCTACCATCTTTCACTGTTTCATTCTCTACAAAAAGCATCGTTATTGGGTGGACGTGGCAATAAACAACTCTGCAACCCTCTAAAGTGATTTCTTCAGTAAGGATTTGGACAAATTGGGTAGAAAAATTATTTTCAGTTTAGCTTTACACTATATTTGCTAAATTTAGGATTATTTGTTGGATTAATAACTGACTTCTGTCCCTGAGGCAGCTAAGCCAGATTTCTCATAAGAACTGAATTAATTTGAAAAAAAAGTTGTGAGCTGCTTGATCAATTTTTACTCATTTCTTGCTTGGACAGAAAATGCCTATTGCCTTGCTCAAATATATTTTTCACATGCATGAAAAACATTCAGCATCAGGATATATAAGCCCTTCCTACTCTTGAAGGGGGGTTAGTTCAAGGTGGGAACTTTTGAAATTGATAGATTTTTTATTTCAGTCCTGGGATGTATACTTAACCATCTTGGATTCTTTGATATGCAGATTTCTCTTTTTAAATGCTCTTTGGGGCTGTGAATGTACATGTGATAGGAATAAAAAAAAATTAACCTCACTGCAAACTTGCTGATCTATTTTCCTTAACTTATTTATGTACAGTCATAATCCAAACAAATAATTATATCCCTTGCTCTATTGACAATACTTAAATAGTTAATAAATGTGTCATAAATATGTATTTACCTATAAATGCACCTAAAATCCTCCTTTCCCTGCTTTTCAGTCATTCTTTTAAATACCAATGGATTTTGTCATATGTGAATCTGTTTGCTAGAGTCATTGCATTACAGTGCAGCTAGAGAAAGGAGAGTGGTTTGTATGGTGTCTTTTCTGAAAAATCATGATGTGACTCCCTTGAAGAACATCCTATTCAGACAGTCTGTCTGTCCTACTCAACAAAAAACATATATACAAAAAGTGATATCTGCCATAAGAAGGTTGTAAATAGTAAGGGGGATTATGTGAACTAAAATTAGGTACACACCAAAGGAAACAGATATGCAAAAATCTGTGTAAATGTTCTTGAGATACAACAACTCTAGAAGAAATCTTTTAGTACAAATCTAAACCTGCTTCCTCTTTTTCTTTCTTCTTTTCTTTTCAGTTATGTTATCACAAACCCACCATATGAATTTGAGCTTGTGCCGACAGACTTGATCTTCTGTTTGATGCAATTTGACCACAATGCTGGCCAGTCCCGGGCCAGTCTTTCTCATTCCTCCCACTCATCCTATTCCTCCAGCAAGAAGAGCTCATCAGTTCACTCCATCCCATCAACAGCAAACCGACCGAACCGCACGAAGACCAGGGATTCCCGGGAAAAACAGAAGTATGTGCAGGAAGATAGACTTTGATATGTGTACCTGCTCCCACTGTGTGTGAAACTTGCATTCACCACCCATTCTCCCCAGTTAATGTTTCCAGCAGTAATGTTCCCTGTTTTCCCACGGAGTTCTCCCTTTTTGTACACATATTTTGCATATGTATGACAGTGTGCATGTGATTATCATTTTTATTTCACCACCATAAAACCCTTAAGCACAACAGCAACAAAGCAGACGGACCAAAAGTTATTTATCATGCTAGGGGAGAAAAAAAATTCTAAACCTATAGGAACACTGAAAAAATAAATAACTCACTGCGATTACTATACATATCAGTAAATAGAGTATATTTAACATAAACACTTGCTCTCGATGTCAGAGTTACACAAAGTAAGTAATATAGTACAGAAGTGTTGATGTAGGTCGCGGTAGGTTTTTTTATATTCATATTTACAGGAATTGCTACATTTATTTGAAGCTTCTAAAACTAACCCATTGGAAAAAACAAAACAAAAAAAAACCAAAAAACCTACTGATTTTTTCACTCTCAAAGCTTATATTGTATAGGGCTTACACTCTTTATACTGTATAGATTATTGTTACACAGCTGCTTTATGCCAAAGCAACATCAGGGACTTTTCTGCTTGTTTAAGGACTTTCTCTAAAATACTAGCCTTTTGGAGACAGTGTCTTTTCCCTTTAATGTTGAAATTGTCTGGGCATGGAGTTGTAAAACTCCAATGGTTTAATTTAAGTTTAGAAAGAGTCTAATTGCATATTAAATTATTATTCTGTCTATTTATACTGCCACACGAATAGCTATATTTTCTTTCACTTTTGACATTTGGGATAAAAAGCCATATGTATCATAAATATTGAATGTAAGTCATTAAAAACTGCCTTCCTGGGACTTTTACGTCTTTAAAAGGTGAATTAGTCACCTTTTGTACAGAATAAATAATGTTCAGAAAAGAGCAAGCATTTTTCTATGCTTAAGTATCGTTTCTCGAGGGACTTTGTTCCTTTCCCAGATGGTAGTTTAACTTTTCCAAGTTAGAGTGGTGGTATAAATCTTTCAACAAAAATCCTAATATGTGAAGATCCTCCAGAAATCCTGGTCCATGTTCTAGCTGGTTCTTTTCAACAGGTGCATACCAGTACCCAGGAATACAGGAGAAGACAACTGAGTGCCTTTAAGGTTGCTCCCATTTGGGAAGAAAAGGTGCTATGCCCTAGACATCTAATGAGCAGAACAAAGCGGCTGGGGGAAATACTGTGCCAAGGCATCACGTTCTAGACACCTGCCAGAGTTAGTTTGGTTCTTGCAGATTCTCACCAGTGACACACAACGACACTAGCCAAATAAAAGGAATTAAATAAAGTAGTGGAAAGAAACTGTGTTATACTAGACAGCCATAGAAGTACTGCAAGCTTGTTTTTTTGTTTGTTTTTTTTTTATTTCAAATGCCAACCTTTGGAAATATGGATCTAGTTCTAAGTGGTATGAAGACTTTACCAGGGTAGGGAGGCCAGGAACATGTAATGCCCTCCAGGGCTACCCAGCAAGGAAGCATACAGAGACAAAATACATATTTGGATGTGGGAGTGATTAGCATAGTAACTGCCAACTCAGACAAGGTGCTTTTATGGTTAGTGTTGTTTTTTACCTTCCCCTTCCCCAAGCATGACAATTTTAAAGATTTGCTTGCTGTGTGAATTGACAATAAAGCCAAGCACTTTTACTGACAAAACCTGGAACCATATAAGTGGGCTACAGAGAGTACCACTGTGTGGTGTTAAGCATTACAATTGGAATACAGCATATGTGTGTGTGTGTGCATTCGAATGCAACTGTAAGTCCTATCAGTGAAACACATTGCAAATTATGGATGCTCCCCTACAAATCAGTATATTACAGTTGCTCTTCCTCATAAAGACAAATTCATGCATTTCTTTTTGCAAAGAAAGTTACCATGTTTTGCCCTAAGAATATTTATTACTACAAGGATGTGCCAGTTAAAGTGCTCAACAGGAAATATGACAGTTTGAAAGCATTGTAAAACTTACATAGCTTACTTCTTTTTCTAAAGTGCAACAAGGATGAATAGAATGGGCCAAGGTATGACAATTAATGGTTCTGCATGACCTAGCAACTGCTGTGGGTTTCCTTCTATAACTTTGTCCTTGTGAAAACTTGTGAAATTAAAAAAAAAGTAGTTACAAACTTTATTCAGTTATTGGTTTGTTTGTTTGTTTTGTTGGTTTTCTTTTGCCTTTTTTTTCCCTCCAAACCAGAAGTAAACTGGCTGCTGCTGCTGCTGCTGTTGCTCAATCCTCTTTTTTTATCCTCTCATCTGCTTGCCTTTCTAATTGCACGTGTCCTCTTGTAAACACCCAGGTTCCTGCTCAATGAAGATGCCTACCCTGGAGCAGACATTACTTTAATTTCACATTCCTCATTCCAATTCCTTTCCTCCCCTCCCTTCTCTACTCCCCTGTCCCCTGTGTAAGTTCATGAGCATCTTTTTATGTTGGCAATATTGACTGAAGTTAGTCAAGAGCAGTTACGCATTTTGGAAGAACGTTAATGGCTTTGACACCAAAATGCTTTTCCATTGTTTTATCTGTTTTCCATTTAGCAGAGGAAGGATAGGTGTTAATATGAAGCCAGTTGTTACATACTACCTAATGATTTTATCTGAAAAAATAGTATTTGTATAACTGTGGAGCTCAAATAGAAAATATATAAACAGTGTACACTAGAGAAGCAACTTGTCTACTTTGTGAGAAGCAGAAGAGGAATATCTAATATGGATGGCAAATCTGAATTCTTCAAATCATATTGAAGTCTAATTCTCCTGTCTTCTGTCCTAAGGTCAGAAGTATTGAAGTTTTGACTTTTAGTTTGCACACCATGTGCAATTTTCACTGCTACTTATAGTCAAATTGATCAAATAGTTATTACAGTGATAAAGATTTTCTGATATGGACATACTAATGAAATTGGGAGGTTGGTCATTACAAATAGAGGACTGTGTAAATCAACTAAGTTATGTTGTTAAAAATTTTTATATTGATAAGTAACAGAAAATCTCCCATTGTTCAGAAACCTATCCCAGGTCAAACGTCCTTGGTAACTACCCTGGTGAGTTTTTAAAAGTGGAAAAGCAGCACCACTGTCTAGAGATGACGTTTTAGAGCTTTAAATGGAGGTCCTGCACCAGCATGCTCTGGACAATGGAAGCTAGGGTCTTAGTAACTTTGCTGATCTGAGCATTGACAGAAAATCACATCTAGCAAGCCTGCAGGTTCTGGGCACAGATTCCAGCTAGCCTAAACTGGCAGAGTCAGGCCATTTCCAGTGAAATTCCCATTGCCAAAAGTAAAAATTTTGCTGGTTTAAAAAATAAAAAAAAATAATCAACAAGAGCAAGTTCAGAATAGCATTTTTGTCCCAAAACTTTAGCTGCCTTGGAGCAAAATAAAGACCTTCACAAAAAGGAAGGGTAGTTTTTCTGTCTTGCCCTGCAAATTACTTGTTGCCAGCTACATGTAAAATCCTGATCTGCCAAACAAGAATTGTTGAGCGGGTGGGTGGAGAAACTTGCATTACGTTTTTCTCATACACGAAGAAATTGCATGGGAGAATTTTCAGGGTAGCTATAAACTGCCTGTGTGGAGCAGGGGAGGCACACAAACACATGCATACAGACTCAATTTTCACAAAAGAAAAAAAATGCATGTTCAACAGAAGTGTAACGTAACCTGGGATTATGGTGAGAATACAGATTTAGTAAATCATGTCATGTTTAGCTAGTACTTCCTTTGCCTCTAGTCCAAAGAGAGGGTGTTTCACAGTGGAATTTATTCAGATGTAATTACTCAATCCAGAATTAATGACATAAATTTAAAAGCACCAGGGCAGTAAATCTGTAGAATTGCTAGAGTCTTACACAAGTTGAAAAAAGCTGTATTTTGATCATTTTACTTAAATTCTTTGTGTCTTTTTATGCCACAGGGAGCAGTCTTACACAAAATGTTAATTTTTATTCATTTGCAATAGGAGCACGAAGCCTTCAGAACCTTCAAGGATGCACTGGGATGCTGATAGCCCATTGCAAACACAGGGGTTAGAGGAAAGCAAATGTTTTCTGCTTTCTGATAAATGGAAGTTAGGAAGTGTCATGGGTTTGGCCAATAACCAGGTGACAGATGCTCTCTGTTACCCCCACCACACCCTCCCAAGGGAAGGTAACAGGGGAGTACAGGAGAAAGACTTTGAGGTTGGAAAAAAAATTAGAGCAGTTCTAATAAAACAGAAAATAATAACAATGATGATAACAATGATGGTGAATTTTATACCGAGAGGTAAATACATCCAGATATATAAGTGAAAATTGCAGATATGGAGCCCACGCTTCCCAGATGGAAATTATGACCAGAGCAGAAAAGCCCCAAATTGGATTTGGCAGCGATGGGGGTACCTGGGCCCAGCGTCCTGGCGATGGTCCACAAAAACCTCAGAGCGGCTACACCGGTCACACTCGAGGACGCTGGGGAAGGCGATGTGTTCTTCTCCAGCGAGGGAACAGGCTGCAGGCACACCAGCTGTATAGGGAGGGATGCAAGAGGTGATCCCAGCCCTTCAGCAGAGCAGCCCCAGGAGCCAGAGCAGGGCTCTGAGGAGCCATTTTATACCGAACACCATGGGCAGGGGCGCTGTGATTGGCCCGTTGGGGTCACCTGACCCACCCTCCCCTCCCCATGAGCTCAGCTGCCCCCCCCATGGCCACTGCCCCAGCACGGGCAAAACCAGATCTGTGAAACAGCGTGAGAGGGTCAGGGGCTCTCCTGAACAGCTCTGAAAAAAATAAAATAGAAAACGATGCCTGTCCTCACTACGGTGTAGAAATGCACATGGTCAGGGTTAATACGCATATGCCAAAAGGGAGAGAAACAGACTGACCATGGCAGAGAATTTAAAAATTTGGTGAATAAAACAATATATAAAGACTTAAAAGAAGGTTTTGTGGGCTGGCTTAAAGGGAGGAGTAAGTAGCTTGAGATATATAAAACTCTGCTCAGATATTGGAAGACATACTGCAGCCAGACTGTGAGCATGACAAAAAAAGATTGAAGAGCGTGTAAGGGGTTCAAGAAGGACATTTAGTAACGGAGAGCAGAGTATCTTAGTGGCCAAGAGTAAAGATGGGGAGTGTCGAGCTCACACTTCACAGGTAAGTACAGAGGTTGATGGACTTTCACAGGAGGTCTGTCATTACGTGGTCAAAGACAATGTTAACAGTAGAAAGGAGCAGGGAAGGTATAAAGCTGGGTCCAAGCATTTGATGCTGGAGATGATAATGCCTGGATCAAGGTTTCAGCACTGGCAAAAAGAAATCTAAAAGAAATTAAAATCTACAAGTTCCAGCATTTTTAATTTATTTTCTGTATTTACTACATGCCAGGTAAAGGTGCAAGGAGGCTCGATGGTGTCTTTTTAAAGATCAGCTGCCTGGATATGAGTTTAAGATTAACATAAAGAATTGCCTTGTATTGAAAGTTCCAGGGAAAGCAGGGAAGATGGAAGTGCTTTACACTGGGTGCTGAGAAACACAGTGCAGTTCATCCCTGATCCTTAGCACTGACACAGTTTACCCTTTCTTGCTACAAGATTGAATTAACCTGCACCAAGTTCTGTTTGTAGGAAAAGTTTGTGCACCATGTGTTAAAAAAAGAAGGTAGAGATAAAAGTTCACAGTGCTTAACTTGCCTCAAAATCATTTTAAACACAAACCATTAGAAAACTGTTAGTTTGAAATTGTTTATGTGATCTTGCAAGGCTTTTAAAACATGATAACCATCACACTTTACACCTCTCTGAAAGGTTAGTTTAATCGTAGATCACATAAAATTGGTTTCCACAAATGCATAATAGTTCATGTGTCACACTTGAACTAAATGGTTTTTTAAATGGAGCTGAAATTATTTTGATGTGTACACATTCCCAGATTTTTTTTTCCTACAATCTTTCTTAAACCAGCCCCCATCAGGAACCATTCCCTTAAAGTCTCATTAATAATTGAGATGTTCTGATGACTTTAAAAGATCTATGGAATTGAGGACTTTTTTTTTTTAACTGCTTGACAAAAAGATAAATGAATGTAGAAAGAAGCGGTAGGAGTCTGGCAAGCTGTAGATCATCTCTGAACAGATTGTAACTTTATCATTCTGTCAGGAAGAATAATTTAAAGCACTTAATCAGTTAGCTTCAGTGTGCAGGATGTAACATTATGAATTCGTATCGTCCAATCTGTTCAAATCAAAGAGAACTTAATTATAATAGGTAAGAGAGAGAGATGGGAGATTGAACATTGTTCAGACTCAGGCAACTTTAGAGGGGGCAGGGAACTATTTACCCTGATCGCAAACGAGTAGGATATTTTAAAAAGAAGTAAAATACATTTTAGAAAATTACAAGAAAAACAACAGAGTAGTTCTGTTTACCTTTAGTAATAAGCCACTAATGTTTAATATGGTTCCTTTGTTTCAATTGAATTTTTTTGAAAAGCATAAGCACAGGTAACAAATTGATCTGAAAAAAAAAGACGGCTTAAACCCTCATGAGCTTGGGGTTAGTTGTTGGAGAGTGGAGGTGTTGCATTTAGATGCTTAAAAGTATGTGTTTAAAATTCATATTCACAAAATTGACTGATGAGTCCAGTAATTCTGGAAGTCAATCCACTTCTTTAGAGGCCCTAACTTGGGGGCTAGTTGCTTATTTTTATGCATTTATGTCCAGATATTTGTCCTTTATTCTTCCTGGTCTTCCAGTTCCTGTTCTCTGCTTCACTTCCTGAGCTTTTGTGCTTGATCCTTGGGTTTCCCAGGTGGATTTTGCTTTGTTTATTTTTATTTATTTATTTATTTATTTTAAATTAGTGCTCCTTCCGCTCCTGCCCAGCTACAGCAGCATTTCAGTGGTGAGCAAAGTGGCAGTTTGTGTTATGCAGGTGAGGTACTAAAGCTTCTGAAGTTCTCGACTGGAATGAATAGTAGTGCATACATATAAGAGCAGCAGCTCCGATGTGCCCCAGTTACAGAATCCCATCCCCAGAACCATTTGTGCCTGCTGCTCTGCATACTCACCTCTAGAATTTGGGAAAGAAGGCAAGAATGGAGACCCTTGCTCACAAATGTTTGTCAAAGCACAAGCACCTAATGGCCGTAAGCCACTCAAAGGCCAGGAGTTCCTAAGTCTTTGCGTAAAGCTATCTTGTAAAGTTGCACACCTGTAATTAAGAAATGCCAGCAGTAATTGCTCTCTAAGGGCCTTAGGAAAATTCTTTTGGGTGGGTTTTTTTTTTTCATCTGTTGTGAATTTTAAGAAGTTTTTGTCCACATCTGTGCATGAACAATGTAATATAGTGTTACAATCCTAAGCAGCTAGGGAATGACTCCAATGCTGTAGCCTCTCGGCATCCTCATTCCCATCCATATTGCTCCTGGCTGACACTAAATCAGTACCATAAAACTCTTACTATGATCATGGAAACAGACATTGCCCAAAGTTATAAAAGGAATTTGGGTCCTTCTAATCTTCCTTTAAGTCCTTGCTTCCTTTGCCTTGCTGTCATGTCTCACTACCAACCCGTTCAGGATTAGCGCCTGCTACAGGCATCTGCAGCATCAGATGTGTTCCATACTCCTTCCCAAACTGGGGAATTCAGCAGCACCCAAGCAGCCAGGTTGCTAAGTAGCAATATAATGGCCATCCTGTGCAGGAACACAGCCATCTGGCAGCATGCGTGCAAGCCCTATTTATTCTAGCAGCAACTGTGGAAAGTTCTTCTTTACATTCTCCTGCATGATTTCTGAGCAACCACTCTGAGGCTGAAATGATTCAGAGAAGCCTCTGACTTTAGGTGCTTCTCTGTATATGGACTCATATGCTCTTTTACGTATTACCCTTATCATGGCTTCTCTGTTTAGCCTTTTAGTTGTATTATTTTTTCAAGACATGAATCAAAGGGTGTTCACCTGAGCATGAAAAAAAACACCCACAAAACAGAGCTCTTGCATTCAACAAGAAAACAAGTATATTGACAGCTTTCTTTAGCTTCTACTATCAAGTCTGCAAACAAGTCATCCTCCTTTCATGAAAAGTATTTTCAGAAGTATTAATCTAATGCACTGTACTGCTAGTAATTAATTAGTCAAAGTCACTTTCTGTTGATTGCTATTTCTCTGTAAACTTTACTGACTGCTCGCCTCTCTTTTTTTTTTTCTTTTTTTTTTGGTCTTTATGTGTGTATGTGCTTCACTAATTAAAACTCTCATTTTCCCTCCTTATTCTGTCTCTACCCATTTTGCTCCTTAGCAGAAAAGAAATGGTTTACAGATGAGCCGGATAATGCCTATCCCAGAAACATTCAAATCAAGCCCATGAGCACTCACATGGCCAATCAGATCAATCAATATAAATCGACAAGCAGCTTGATACCACCAATCAGAGAAGTTGAAGATGAATGTTGACTCCTTCGAGGCCAGAACTATTTTTTTAAGGCTCGGCAAACTTCATGAATGGTGATGTGACATTTATTCCTCTTACATGCTGAACCACTGATGGAGAAGTTAAGAAGGGCAAGCTTAATGGGAAAATAAAGTAGACAGATCTTTGTTTGTCTGCCTTTAATATTGCTTCCACGTATTTTGGAAACTATTTCACTTATAAATGAACATAATCAAAACTAGTCATGTATAGCCTCTAGCATTTTAAATTATTTTTATTTATTAGAAAAAAATATATTTTTTTCTTTTTTTTTCATTGTCAAGTATTTTCCCTTAAAAAAACCCCTGCATATGTGGCCAGACTCCTAAGAATTAAAAAAAACAAAACAAAACAAAAACCTCAGTCTTTGGCTTAAAGGAGAATGATGGTCACAGATATAAGGACGTGTAATTAAGGGAGACAAATAATATATTTACAAAAAGAAAAAAGGTCCAAGTTGTATTTTAGTAAATCAAAAAAGAAGAAGAAGACGAAAAAAAGAACAGTTCACCAAATTGTTTCTTTACTGCAGGATGTGTATTTTGTTCGTCATTGACACCAGCTCTTAATAAACTGAACTTATTTTCAAAGTTGAAAGTCATATTTTTGTACATGTAACATTCTTCTGAAATACTTTATTACTGTATACAGATCATCTTATTTTCCAGTTATGTTAAGGTCCCCTCCCCATGCACACTGCCCCCTCCTCACTACGCACATGTGGCTGCACGTGTGCACACACACACAGAGCAGCCCAGCGTCCTTGATACCTTTCTGTGACATCTGTGTGGTGAACATCACTACCCTAAACCGAGAGCTCTGTAGATAAGGCGCTCACAGGCAGCATTTGCTATAAATGGCAAATCTGGCAATTCCACTTCCCATTAGCCATCAGCGGTTACTAATTTCAGGAAGGCAGGCTTGGCAATTCCTTTTCTTTTGCCATGTATTAGAGTGCTTTGATCCAGAGTGCATAAGTAAGTGCATGAAATCATAAGTTATAAACCTTCTCATCTACCATGTTTCGTTGTGTCTTTACTTGAAAAGTGCTGATGGCTTTGCATCAGACTAGTTTATTTGGTTCAAATTCTTCCTGATATGTATAGAAGTTTATCTCCAGACCTTTGCACTTTGACGATAGCTCATACCTTGGTAAAAGGCACACTGAATCACCTTTTGGTGAGTTCAGAATAGGATAAAAACTGGTCTAGCCTCAGATCTTTAATCTCATAACACGCTGTTCTCAGTTTATTCCTGCACCAAGCAAAAAAATACTTTAGCAGTTGCTTTTTCTTTTTTTTTTTTTTATTTATTTTTCACTTTCCTAGGACACCACACATATAACCAAATCAAAATTAAAGTAATGAATGTATTTATTATGATAATTTACAAAAGGCCTTTAATTGGTGCCTTTTGTGTCAGCAGTTTCACAAAGTTGCCAACAAGCTTTGTCGTCAAAAGACAAAAATGTGATGTCTCATATCTGTGCTGCAGCATTCTGTCCACCCAAGCATTTGATGTTCTAAATGATTTACTAACTCTATCTCAAATTAGCAACATCTGACACAACTGTGTGAAGAAAAAAAATAACAAACACAAAACAAGAAAGAAAAGGCTGTACTAATAAGGATTAAATCAAAACCGTAGGACCCAGCCATCAGGAGAGGCAGATTCTCATTGCACAAGTTAACTTTAGGCTTTGTAATTTTGCAGAATTGTTAAACACCACAATAAAACATACTGTGGTACTTTTATCATTAGAGAAATATCAGTGAATCAAACAAACACAAAGCAGATGAATTTATCGTGAAAACAATGATGTCCACTATATAATCCAACACTTAAGCTAAACTATCTCAGCTTTAATGTTTGTCCACTGGCTGCAGTACAAATATAACCATTTTAACACCTAATAGGCTTTGTGCCGGAGTGAATTCTTGAACTGTGACTACTTTGTTGTTACGTTTTGTAGACTAGCTATTTAAAGACAATAACAAGAATTGTTAATGCAGTATCTGTAAAATTGGATTGTTTAAAATATTTCACTCTCCTACAAATTAACAAAGCAATTTAAGCAGTTTTTCGTTATTATTTAGACCATGTTTAATCCATTTCACAGCACAGTCTCCAAAACAGAAGATGATTCTGGTGAGTTCTTCCAATCTATGCTGCTTCAGCTAGTGACACATTATAACCTACATCCAGATTCTGCGTTGGGTCAAGTTAAGCTCTTACTTTGAAGTCAGTGCTCCTTTTTCATTCATGAACTGCCTTCATATTATTACCGGAGTGAAAAAAGCTGGGCCTATGAACAGGATAATTTTTGAAATTTGTGTTCAACTTCACCAAGTACATGTGAATTTATTTTTTTTCTTAGAAGACCAGTTTACTGTAGGGGCATATAACATTATACCTTATACTTTATCATATACAGTGCCATTTCTGAGTGTTCTTCCTTCAGAAGTGAGCATTCAATGGATAAAACAATAATGAGTCAAATTCAACACTCCTACATAGCTAAGATTTGTGTGTGTCTCTGTCCATTTTGTCACACCTAAAAATATGCTGCCAATTTTATATAAAGGACAAGAACTGAATAGACTCGTGCTGTCGCCCAGTACAGATACTTCCATATGCAATGACAGAGAGACAGAACACCACCTGTAGAGAGCAAGACAGAGAGAAACAGCTATAGTTCTGCCTTTGTGTTGCCCATTTATAGAAAAGTTAAGAGCAATCAATAATCTTTTCTTCATCCTCTTTTTCATGATCAAAGATGCAGCCCTGACTTCTGGCAATTAGATGGAGGAACATGTAAAAGAAAACCTTTTGGGGACCTCTGATATCCAGCCATTAAAGTCTACAGTAAGGCCAGCACCAATATTATTTGGGTATAACAAGTTACATCAAAACAAGTGGCTGGGAAAGTGGCCTATGTGATAGCTGACAGATCACATGACGGCTGATGTAGAAATTAGTTTTTGATCTTTATTAATAATTGGTACTCCTTTCTCAAAAGACAACAAAAGGGGGAGGGGGAGGAATTTCATCTTTTTCATTAATTGCATGCACAATCAATACAGGGTAATTTTTAATTTATTTTTGTTTCAGTAACTCATGTATTGAATAGAGTGTCTGTGTGTGTGCATGTGTCTCTGTGTGTGGGTGTATATATGCAGGTCCATGCACATATGTATGTGTGGATATGTACATGCGTGCACATATATATATATAAAAATTGGGGTGTATATGTATTTGATACAAAGTCATCACAAGAACATGGCATGGGGTTTTTTTGGGGTTTTTTGTTTGGGTTTTTTTTTGGGGGGGGTGGGAGTGGTAATGGTGGTGAAATAAGACACAAAGCAAAAGAAAATATGTGGCTTACAGGCTAGCACATGGAGGAATTCTACCTACTGGTTCTTCCTGGTTTGACCAAAAAGCAGCCATTCCTGTTAGTTAGATTGGCAGTGCACTGACAGCATGCTGCAGAAACTTGTCTTATTGCTGCAGCAGACGTGTGCTCCTGGCCCCTCCTCATACCCATACACATGCATGCTCCCACATTGCCAGCAAGTCTGCTGTCTCGTGGCTATTGTTTTAATTTGTCCCCTGAAGCCCATGAGCGCCAAGATGAAAGGATAAAACTGTTCTCCAATGGGCTGTTTCTTGGGTGGCAAGTGCCAAGTGCACCAAAAGTTTAAGTGTAAAGAAAAGAAATTATTCAGCATCTAAATGCATTTATTTTTTTTTAAGGCTTTCATGTGACTGTCTTACTGTTGCTATAGGAAAAAAGAAAGATGCAAATATTTCCTTATACTTTTCAAAAACCTTCTAAAACTGTCACCTTCATTTTAACAGTTCAACTCAGCATCAATGGCCAAAGAGTAGGAAGTAAGTACATGTGGAAATTACAGATCCCTTGATCTGGGCATGATAAGTTATACAGTGCTACAGGTCCATGGACTACATTGATATTCCACCTGTAACACAAAGAGACCCTGCAAGCCCTACTAGACCAAATCCAGCAGCACAGGGACAGAAAAAGCAGGGGGTGAGAGGGACATAACACATCCAAGTCCTCAAGCAAATGTAAGCACATGGCTAGTTCCCAATCCTCTTTGATGGAAAAGCCAGTGATGCTTAAACAAGGTGAAGACCATGAACTGCAGGATAATGAGGATCCCATGCAGCCTTATTAAGTCACACAGATGTATTGAAAGAGTTGATGAGTCTTCAGCAGCTTATTATTTTTTGTAGCAGCTGGTGCTGTACAGAAAACCAGGTTTAGCCATGCTAAAGATTATTTTTTTTCCCCTATGTTTGAATTTTAAAAGCCACCCAATGACCCAGGCGGCATGGATGTGAAAAGACTTAATTGGCCTCAGCCAAGTGTGGAAAAGGGGAAAAGTAGTTTACGTGTAATGTACAAGAGACACTATAGCCTCATATTATAGGTTGTTGGAGATTGGTACGCAAGGTTGTTGTTGTTGTTGTTGGCAGTTTTTTTGGCCAGTGTAAGGAAGATTTGCATTTCTTGAATTCTTCATAGTGTAGGAGAAGAAGGGAAAAGTATAATAGTGTGGTCTCATTCAGAGAGGACCGTTTTTTTGGGGTTTTTGTGTGAGTTTGTTTGTGTGCGTAAACTACATCTGACAACTACTGCAATAATTGGATGCATAAACTAATGTATGACCAAAAAAAGCAATAATTTACAAAAGGGTAATTATGCATGTTTTCACTGCTTGGTCACTCACTGACAAATCCATAAAACTGTTAGGAACTGTGCTCTTCTAGCTGACTCACGGGGGCTCAAAGTTAAACACAGCAGGTGTTTAAAAGGTTTTATCAAGAAGCATGTTCATAAGAGCTTCTGGATCCCAATTTGAAATGAACATATATTGAGGTCAGGGTGTGTGTGTCATATTTTGTTTTTAAAGCTGTTATCATTGTGAGTTTCTTTAGCACCAAACGAAGTGTGTGTCACACCTTTCATTTCTAGTTATAAATGTACTTAGACAAAATAACCAAGTGTGTGAAAGGCAATGAACAGGACAAAGTGAAAAAAGAAATCTTTTCCTTGTGTTACATTGGATTGACCTGGGAATATCTGTCAACGTCAATGTCAAATACATAGAAAAATTCAGGGGACAGGAGACTTCTTTATATTACTTCTTTTGGTTTCTGCTCCCTGCCACCTGAATCACTAATATCCCCAGCATCTGAACAAGCACTTCCAAGAATTTGATATTTTTTTTTTAATTCTAATGTTATTTGAACAATCCCAGGCCTAGGGGATATAGTTTTTTAAAAATTCATTATATGTGCACTCCTGGTCTCCTAATATTCAGTTAGCAGGCGTAATACTTGTAGTACTTTTTTATTGAGCAATACTAGCCCGTGTGGGTACTGGCCTCATCTGAAATAATGAAAGGAATGGAGTAGCTGTTCAGCCGTGGCCACTGCCTAGGATGGTGCCTAGGTCTGTAGTATTGACAATTCTGCCCCAGCAATTTTCAAAGCTATATTTATATAAATAATGTATCTATTCTGCACAGATATTCTCTGCTATAGAACATGAAGCCGCATTGAAACTGTATAGTCTAGAATGTGCAGTCGTCTGTGTAACAAAGTAAATTCCACTGAAGTTAATAGATAGGACTGCTGGTCTAATGTATCCTTTTTATACAATGATGTACTACTGTTAACTGTCAAAATGAGAAAGGGTAGGGGGAAAGAAGAAAATATAAAATATTTTTTTTATCACTTTGGTTCTAATTAAGAAAAATATCTAACTTAAGAAACTAAACAGTAATGCTGCATCTAATTAGAACGTTAGTGAGGTTGAGAGAAAGCTTCTTACTGCTTCAGTCAATACATTTTAAAGATCTTTATAACTTAAAAAAACTGACACAACATATAGGCAGTTGAATACATGTAATAGAAAATGTAGGTTTTTCAGAAATGAAGAATTTGACATATAAGCACTTTGTTGACTGGACAATAACTAACAGGAACTACATAAAAAGGTCAGCAGAAGTTATCTAAAGTTTTCCTTAAGTAGCAGTTAAAAAATGCCGCTTCTGCCATGGTATAGCTTGGGACACACACGCTTAGCCAATGCAAATAAACTAACCTCTGTCAAAAAAAAAAAAAAGAAGTTGATATAATTTAACTTTTGCATTTATGTAGAGTTCAAGGATGACAGGTTTTTCCCTTCCTTCAGCAAAAACACACAAACACATATATACAATATATTTTGATGGCTACACGTCTCTATTTAATTATAATTTGGGAGTGGAGATGGGGGGGTACACTGAGAACCAGATATCATCTTAACTTAATAGTTCATCAAGAAAAAGGAGTATGACTTCATCATTTTACTTTTTATCATTATGGGTTGGTGAGAGAGAACAAATGCTGGTGCTCAGAAATGATCTACCTGACTTTGTCATATGTAATATCCAGTGATAAATATATTGTCCTGTAAAAAGGGTTTGTACATAACTTGTACATGGTTTCATTTTGTATTTTTCTCAGATTAAAATTTATGTATTTGTGTTCTAAAAGGAGAGCTTGCTGTGTTTTCTTTTTTTTCTTTGAGACAGGCTGTGTCCCATAAATTTATGCAACATTTATCACCTAGTCATGAATAATACTTTATTCATGAAATCAATGCTACTAATACTTTGAACTAAGACTAACTCAGTTGCCTTTCTTTCTTGCTCACTCTCCAAAATCAACTTCTTCCTAATAACAATTAATATTAGCTGTCATGGAGGATGCTGTGAGGACTGTAAGTGAATCATTCTGCAGTAACATGAAACGTTACCCTAACGTCAGTTATGTAGTCAAACACAATTTTAATCTGGCATAATTTTGCTACTTTACATGGTTGAACAGAGCAACTCATGTCACCTTTAGCTCTGAAAGGTCAGGTTATGACAGATTGATAATTCAGCTAAATAGTCCAAAGATTTTATCTCTTATGGCGAGTACATTTAGAAGTTATTTGCAAGATCTGGACTATGCTTCTTCTATTGCAGCATAGGAACTAGCTATAATCCTACACCCAACTGTAAGGTTTCAAGTTTAAGAAAAACTTAATCTCCTTTCAGAGTCTCTAAGATTGTGTGCACATGGCTGGCATTCTACTATCGAACCAGTTAAGCATCCAAAAAACAAATAAAAAGTACAGATAGTTAATTTGTTTCTAACTCAGAGGTAAATAATGCAAATAACCTGGTATAAAATGGCTACACTTGTGTTTTCTAAACAAATAGAGTGTTTCGGAGGGAAAAAGAAAAATCAATGCACAGCAGGGTTTGTGCAGGACTGTGGAGAACTGTATAATAAACTGGCTCAGAACCACCATCAGTGAAACAAACTGGTCCAGTCCTCATGGAGTACACCTGTCAAAATCATCCTTAGATAGGCTCCCTGGGGAAAGGAGTCTATGTACCATAAAAACTTTGATGTCTGTATAGAACAGTTCAATGAAAGGACACTCTGTGTTAGTAAATCTGCACAGAGATAGATATATACTATATCTACTTTAGCTGTTACTCCTCAACCTCATCCCTTCATGGTGTCAGGCACTAACTAGTAAGCTTGACTTCTAATTACTGTAGGAGAATGATAACAAGGAACTGAGGGACAGCCATACAGGTCATCATTAATATGCATCCATTTTAAGACAGGAAGATAACTCTTCATCACAAGTTTAATCAGGTGTCTGCTCTCCACAAAAAGATCCACATCACAAAAGAAGTATTATCCATAAATAGTCCATGAATATATGTGTGTACATTTGGACATGTATATTTATACCTGTGTATCAGTTCACCTTCCCTGTTCCCTGAATACAAGCAGTATTTTAAATAACTAAAAAATTATTAAGAACAAACAAAAAGACAACTTGAGGTGAGAAGAGAAATGCATGTATTTAGACTCCACTGGTCTAAATTCAGCTTTCTGAGCATTTTGTAGGGTTGTGGATTTCTTTTGTTTTGTTTGGTGGTGGGATGTTTGTTGAGCAGCAAAAGCCAATAGTGGGCTCTATCATTGATATGTGCTGCTCTGTGAGAGGAATAGGTATGTGTCGGATGGGTTAGTAGCACAGCTGTAAACCCCTACTTCTAATCAATATTGAGCTGCACAGCCTAGTTACAGCTATGTACTTCATAACTCCTTTGAAAAATTAATAAATCTATTTAATCCTGCAGCCTCGAGCTCTTGAGTATAGAGAACATCACGAAAAATGTCTTTAAATATAAAGATTATAACAATAATAATATAAAAGATATTATTGAGCATTATAGTATGTGACCTAGCCCACCACTTGCACTGTAGGTTGCAGACTACCTCCTAGAGTGAGCTAGAGCTAACACAAACCCTCTTAGTCATGACATTAAGCCTCGTCACGACAACACTGTTGATCACTTTCTCTGCAATACATTATAGGGCTCACAGCACTGAGCTTTGTGTAGCAAAAGGTTTTGGTAGAGGGCATTGGAAGCTGTACTCTGCTTTTTTGTAAACATGACTAAAGGGCATTTTGGTCATTTAGCCATTCTGGACGAAAGGGCCGCACATTTTTTTTTTTATTTTTTTACAGACACACACGTATATACATCTATCTATATGTACATAGATATGGATAAAAGAAATAAATGCATCTTTCAAATACATGGCTATTTGCCACACCTGTAACTTGACTAAAGAATTTTCTTCCCCTTTGGAAAGGTAGCTGGGGCAGGGGAAGGGCATAGCTTAATAGCATGGCTCTCTTGGCTAGGTAACAGTGAGGACTGCAGTGGTGATGTGCGCTTTGGCATGCCGCTATCCTGTGATGCAGAGCCAGGCTAGCAAGTCCTACACTTCTTAGAAAAGAAGGGAGAAGCAGGGTAATGGATGCATGTGAGAGACTCAGATATCTTGGGACTAATCTGGCTGCCAGTGCCACATTTTTTGGCTGCAAGGAGATCCTATTCCAAACAGGAATATGAAGCCACATTATGACCTGAACGGTTTTAAAAAAATAAAAATAAATTAAGAGGAGGAAGATGGAAGTAATGTAACTTGCTATTGAAATGGAAGACATTTCAGCAACTGTTGCCTTCTTATTCTTTTGTAGATGTGTATAAGTGCTGTAAATTTGCAAAAAAGTATAGGAATAGCCTCAGAAAGCTGAACATGTTACTGCCTCAAAAGCTGTGTGCCAGGCAGACAAAGGACATTAGCGAATCCTGCTACTTGTATTCAGTGGGACCGCTGTTATCTTACAGTACAAGAGATAAGTTACTCCTGGACAGAAGGAAAAACTCACATTGCCCCAGAATTGTCCTAAGCAAGCTGAGCACTTACCATACACATCTTGCTCAGGGCACAGGGTAGATGGAAGGAGGGAACCTTTGGGCCCAAATCAACAGCATGGTTTCTCATACAGAGCTCTTTGCTAGGCCTGCTTGCTACCTGGTTCACTGTTTGCTGGCCCTCTCATGTTTAAACATTGGGTGAATCTGAGAAAAGACTGGGACTTGAATCTTCTTAGCCTGGATTTGCTATCAGAGAGAGTTTATCATGTAATTGCATCTTAAGGAGACAGATAAATTACAAATGTGAGTGAAATCAAGTAAGAAAATCTTTACAGTGTACTGGAAGAAAAGGAGTTGTCCATTCATGATGAGTATTTGATGAAAATATGCAGATTTTGATCATGGCTCTTACTTCCCTCCTCTTCAAGAATGGTGACCTGTTACTATCCCCATCAAGTTACCAAAAGGAGAAAATATAAAAAGCGATAGCCTCATTACTGTCCTCTGACACTTACCTGTCTCATATCTTCTTTCTAAGGAGGAACTCCACTTCTGAAGCCAGTTCTTATTGCAACTGTGATGTCATACACTGCCTTTTATTAAGTAAATTGCTCTGAAATATTACTTGGACTTTCTTTGTTTTCTGTAATTTTTTTGTGTGATCATTACTCTTTTATACATTGAGTTCCCTGTGCCTGACTATTTCATAAGCTAGTGCAAAGATCTAGGCCTTCCAAATAGGCATTATACATATAATAAACTCTAGTTGTGAAAGAAAACAGGAAAAGAAGAGCAGGGCCAAACAATATCCAAACATAATAAAATGGGAAAGAACACAGATGGATTTCATCAGCAAAGATTTTGTGCAGTATAGGTTAAGTCAGAAAAAAATATATTTAACTACCTATGGGGACTTGAAATATGTAGGGTTTCTGCAGGTAAGCTAGGTTCTAAGCGTGATTTCTGGCTATATGTACTTGACTGACCTCTTTAAAAAACACTCTCCCTCCCCTCTCCCCAGGCCTGAAAAGACTTAGTTATTATTGTAACTTCAGAACATCCATTATGCAAAAATTTTCATCTACCTTTGGGTGCAGTTTGCCTGATTTTACTTTCTCATTTATTTCCAGCAACAAGACACTTTCAGTCTCTGTCAAAAAGATCTCACAGTCAGTGGGCCAGCGATTTCAAAGCGTCCCAGTGGATGTGTTGGAGAGAGATGAACACTCCAGAGCATTTTTTTTTTCTACTTTATTCAGTTTCCACTTACTTTTCCTGGTTAGAAGAAGACACTCTTATTTCCAACACCTTTGTCTTCTTAGACTCTCCACAGTAACGACTTGCAAAATAATATTTGAAAATTTTGATTGTTGAAAAACTGCAAACATATCTATTTTTTTTCAGTGTCCTCATTCAAGTGGTATCCAGCAAACTCTTCTAGTTAGACATCAGACGCAATACAATATTTATTTTGAAATGCATTTTTTCTCGAGGGACAGTGCAAGACAAATCAGTAAATACTGGTTTATATCATAGCCTTATAGCCTTCTATGAGGAAATAACTAGGTGGATAGATGATGGTAGAGTGGTGGATGTGGTTTATCTCGATTTCAGTAAAGCATTTGACACTGTCTACCACAGCATCCTCGCAGATAAGCTGATAAAGTATGGGTTTGGTGATCAGGTAGTGAGGTGGATCAAGAACTGGTTAAAGGGAAGAAGTCAGAGAGTTGTAGTCAATGGGACAGAATCTAGTTGGAGGTCTGTGACTAGTGGAGTCCCTCAGGGGTCGGTACTGGGACCGGTGTTGTTCAATATCTTCATCAACGACCTGGATGAGGGTACAGAATGTATCCTCAGCAAGTTTGCTGATGACACTGAAGTGGGAGGAGTGGCTGACACACCAGAAGGTTGTGCTGCCATTCAACGAGACCTTGATAGGCTGGAGAGTTGGGCGGGGAGAAACTTAATGAAATTCAACAAGGGCAAGTGCAGAGTTTTGCATCTGGGGAAGAACAACACCATGCACCAGTACAGGCTGGGGGCTGACCTGCTGGAGAGCAGTGTAGGAGAAAGGGACCTGGGGGTCCTGGTGGACAGGAGGATGACCATGAGCCAGCAATGTGCCCTTGTGGCCAAGAAGGCCAATGGCATCCTGGGGTGCATTAGAAGGGGGGTGGTTAGTAGGTCGAGAGAGGTTCTCCTCCCCCTCTATTCTGCCTTGGTGAGGCCACATCTGGAGTATTGTGTCCAGTTCTGGGCCCCACAGTTCAAGAAGGACACGGAACTGCTTGAGAGAGTCCAGCGCAGAGCCACTAAGATGATTAAGGGAGTGGAACATCTCCCTTATGAGGAAGGGCCGAGGGAGCTGGGTCTCTTTAGCTTGGAGAAAAGGAGACTGAGGGGTGACCTCATCCATGGTTACAAATAGGTAAAGGGTGAGTGTCATGATGATGGAGCCAAGCTTTTTTCAGTGCTGACCAATGATAGGACAAGGGGCAATGGTTGCAAACTGGAGCTTGGAGGTTCCATGTGAATATCAGGAAAAACTTTTTCACTGTGAGAGTGACAGAGCACTGGAACAGGCTGCCCAGAGAGGTTGTGGAGTCTCCTTCACTGGAGACATTCAAAACCCGCCTGGATGCGTTCCTGTGTGATGTACTGTAGGTGACCCTGCTCTGGCAGGGGGGTTGAACTAGATGATCTTTCGAGGTCCCTTCCAACCCCTAGGATTCTGTGATTCTGCGATCATGGATCGAAGACTTTATTTGCAGGGTGCATAATCCATGTGTGCAAACTGAATTAGGTAGCCCTCAACACCAGGCGACAGCCTGAATGCAAAGCTTTTTTAAACACCAACACCATAGTGGTTTAATGTTTGGAATTGATGGAAACAGAATTGATTTCTTTACTTCAAAGATAACTTTGGTGATACCAGCTAAAGCTGAGAAAGGCCATGATTTGCACACATATAGCATTTTCCCATTGAGGAAGAGATCGCTTCAAAGGTAACTTTTCCTCATGATAGACTTTCTGAAATATGCTGTAAAACTAATTTCCTATTCCCCCAATGCATGTCATCGGCCATCTCTGTTCTGTCTTTTCATAAAGCACAAACTTAATTGTTTCTGCAATATTCTAGTCAGATAATACAAACTCCCTTCCTTTCATCATCCAATATATGGACATAGCTGCAATGAAGAAATAATAAATATGTGCAAGACAGTGGAATTTAGGGAAACCCAGAAAGTCATCAGGTCAGGCTACCATATAGTCTCCCACACTGATGAACTGCTTCTTGAGAAACAGCATTTTACAGAATGAAATCTAAGCAGATTATTGAAACTATCAGATTATTAAAAAACTCATGGACTGACTGGGAAACCTGGAAGAAGGAGAAGAAGAGATGCTTAGCTATCTAGACAGTGGACCTGGAGAGGTGTAGTAAGAGGATTTGGAGCTGGGTAGAGGTTTGGGTAGCTGGGTAACTCAGTCGATTTACACGGATGGCAAGCATGACAAAGAAACCCTTTTAAATTCACTGATTGCTTCAACATTCATCTTTTCCTGCAGTGCTGGATCAGTTTCTGCAAGGATACATTACTTCATCACTTTACGTTTCACAGATGCTTTCTCGTGCTTGGACTCTGTCCAGAGAATTTGCAGGGAAGATCTTAGCACCAAGCAATGAAACTCCTTACAGCCATTTCATTCAATTTATTGTACCTGGACTTTCAAGTAATACTTCTGATAATGTGTGCTTGAAAGCCTGCAGGGTGTTTTGAAGGAAAATCAGCAGGCTGGACTTTGTAATGCTGCTTTGACATCTCGAATCTCCCTGAAAAACATTGCTCTGCCCAGGATGAAACCAACTGCTTGCTGGGTGCAGGAGAAGCTATAGGTGAAGGATTATGGTGCTTTCTAGTTTACATTCTTTGATCAATGCCTCATGCCCTTTGCTTGCAGCTAACAAATGAAAACATAAAATATAAACAGTGGGAAAATCTACACTGGTTGTAAATGATGCTTTTGATTCACCTTTATTAGAAGTATCAAAGATACACCTGGAGATCACTTTCAGAAAGAAAAGGGTTGGAATATGACATGCCTAACTACAACACGTTTTTCTAATGCAGATAGTACCAAGTACTAGAAGCAGAACACGCTTAGTTTATCCCCTATAACATGTAGCCTAGTTGTATGTGGTAGTTTTAATACTTGTATTACTACTTCCTACCACTAGGATACACCTGAAGAATATTAATCAGAGAAGCCCTCTACAAAACAGGACTTTTTCCTCCTCAGATGGCACAGGATGAGTCCTGGAAGAAATGGATGTAAACTTTATTCATATCGTCCCTTTCAAACTGTGTGGTGTGCTACACAGTGACCACTGGAGAGTTTATATGTGGCCTGGGCTTTGGTACAACTGCCCCAGACCCCTCCAAACAAACAATAGAAGTGCTTGTAGTCATGATAATAGCTGTATCTGCAGTGTGATTTACACAGTCATTAGCTGAAATTTTTTTCTATAGAGTACCTTGTAATCAATTCAGTGCTGTTGGAGGCTGCAGGATCAGCTCATCATCCTCCAGCAGTTCTCTCATTAATACACCTCTGACCTAGAGGCCTATTCCTAGTGGGACTGAGACTCTCCAGCTAGTTAAATCACATGTCCCTTGGCTATAAAAACTGTGAAGACATAATTATAAGGATTAGACTGAGACCATTAATTTAGAGCAAAAATAATAGTCTGTAAGACTTTGAAGATTTAAATCCTCCAAACTGAGTAGCACAATCCTGGTACATCTTATGTTGTTGGACAGTGACTTATTGCTGTGTCCAAGTCTCACAGCACATGTACCAAAGCTGTGGCTGCTTTGTCTCATTTCATAATACCTCTAGCAAGCTTAGTAAGCACATGGACCATGTTCATCCCAACAAACAGAAGTTATTTAATATAAACTGATTTTTGAAGATGTTTATCAGTAGTGATTGTCTATGAAGGGAACCTAATGTAACTGGATCACAGAATCACAGAATCACAGAATCCTAGGGGTTGGAAGGGACCTCGAAAGATCATCTAGTCCAACCCCCCTGCCAGAGCAGGGTCACCTACAGTACATCACACAGGAACGCATCCAGGCGGGTTTTGAATGTCTCCAGTGAAGGAGACTCCACAACCTCTCTGAGCAGCCTGTTCCAGTGCTCTGTCGAATATCTGAGACACCCGAGTTTAGGAGGGATGATTCTATACCACATACTCTGTGACCCCTTTGTGGAAAACCAGTTCTGATGGACTGTGAGGAGAGACCTTTTCTAAGGTGGATGGCTTGAGGCCACCTTCTTTTGCACTTCATCTATTCAGGAAAATATAATAATTGAAGCACAGAACATGAGCTTGTGTTCTAACGAAGTTGTTCTTCAGTTTAGAAATAGCAAGAACCTCTAAAACTTACGATACTTCTATACTTTCCATGCCTCTGTTCCTCAAAGCTTGTGCTTTAGAGCTATTTGCCCAGAATCCTTTGATGTGACAAGGAACTCCTTTCTAATATATGTACAGTGTACACTTCATCCTCTAACAATGTAATTGTTCTCTTGCTACTCACCCATGGGTTTTTTGGGGGTTTTTTTTGGCTAGTCAGATAAAAACATCTGATGATAAATTATGGCCTTTTATCTTGTCCTGTTACCCTACAGACTTAAAAATGTAGTTTCATTTACTTTTTTCTTGATCACACAGTTTATTTAAAAGATACCTGCTTGCATGCTGCTCTTTGCTTTTTTCCATCATAGACGTATCATTACACAAGGAATCAATATAAAAAAATCCCATGGTAATTTTGGCAGTAGCTCTACACGCTTCCCCTTATTTGAAGTCTTTACTTAGGTGAAGCCCCACAATATGAATCCACTGAAGAACTTAGCCCATGGGGCATAGCTAAAGGAACAAATCTGTATTCCTTGTTTAACTTAAAACTAACCTGAAACTTACTTACCTGGAATCTCCTGCTATTTATTTGGAGAAGTTAGATTTCACATGCTCTGCAGATTAAAAAAAAAAAAAAGGTTGTAAAAACTCCACTTTATGAGACCAACAAAGAAATAAACATTGTTCAAAGTAGTTAAGGAGTGGATGAGAAAAAGGGGATGCATATGAAAAACATCATTAGGAAGGAGTGTATTGGGGAAAGTGTATGGAGGAGAGAGAAAATGGCCAAAGATTAAAACAGAAAAAACAAAAGTGCTATCTCAGAAAAGACAACCAACCGAAAACACAAGGAGTGCCAGCAAACAAAGCAAAAGATTTCAGGCTTGGTGCAGAATGATCAGGCCAAAACTAATGAGCTTTTTGTCAGGCTCTAAATTCGACAGATCTACCATGTACTTCAGCGAACTGTGGTTTCTTTCCACAGCAAGGCGATGACTTTTTATCAAATGTGTCACTTGGTGAAATAATTGCCAGCAATAATGGTGCAATAGCAGCATACTCAGAGCACAATTTATCCATGTCTATTCTATCTTTCAACTTCAAAGCTTCTACAGCCTCACAGATCACATCAAAATGACACCTCTGTCGTTAATGACAGTGGTCTAATGCAATACAGAGAAGTCAAATCACTTCTCTAGATAGGCAGAATGCTCTCATACTGAAACTAGGCATGTGCGTGGGTCCTGACATTCATATTCAGATTTGTATTTGTGGGGAAGAGGGTGGGTTTGACATACAGATTTATTCATATTTGAAACAGCTTGATTTTCTAAAGCACAAAATTCATCACAATTAGAAAGGAGGGGGGACAAGAGTAGCATGCAGGGATTTAACTAATGCAAAGTGAATGCCTGGATGTAGGAAATTTCTGTTTCTACCGCCTACAGCATGGGTTAGCCAGTGTCAGAGATCAGAGATGTGAGTTGTCTTTAGAGAAACAAACAATAAAAATAAACAAGTCAAAAAGATAAATGTACCTTAAAATGCACACACTGTCCTTGCAGGCAAAACCACATATTTTCTGGATCTAGTAACAAACCAAGCTGCTGTGAAGCACCTTGTGATGGTCATTAGTAATGCAAAGAAGAAAGCTGGAAAAATGCAGTCCTTAAAAAGAAACAATTGTATGTTCATATTCCAATGATGTTTGGAAATTACTATAGAACAATAAATCTCTAAATATGAAAAATAATTATTTTGCTTTCATAGCATAAACAGATGTGAAACCAACATAGTGGCAAGGACACCATTTGTTTAGGTTTCATTAAGATGTGTAGTTAAAAACCTTACTAAAAGGGTCCATTTCTTACATCAGTGATTAAATTTATTGTCTGAGGGTTAAGTAATGCTTCAGAGGCAAAATGACACTTAGGAATATTGTCATATTTTACCAACTTTCCCAATGGAAACATTTCCTGAAATGGCTGCTTGGGTGGAGGGTTGGGACTTCACCATTGTGCATGTTTTCATAGTGCTTTATATAAAAAAATAGACAGTCAAATAACCAGTTCCCACACCTCACCCATCCACAAAAAGGAAAAGGAAAAAGGAAAAGAGAGAGAGAGAGAGAGAGAGAAAGAGAGAGAGAGAGAAAGAGAAAGCCTTCTTTGGGGAAAAAGAAACATAAATTATGTTTAACAGATTTTTTTTTTTCAGTTATTATTATTCACAAAACATGGCAAGGAGGTCTTAATTAAAAAGCTAAAGAAATGGGAAAAAATTGAAAAGATTACAGAGGTGGGAGGGACAAAGGCGACAATCAATCTCATTTAGGCCTTGCTTTGGGATTATGAGGAGGGAACCATGCATTTGGGTTTTTTAAAGAAATAGGGGTTAAATACATGTGAAGGTTGTGGCTGGGAGCTGGGGAGATAAAGAGTGACTGTGAGCTTAGGCTGAGGTCATCTTAAAAACAACTGTATGAAAAGAAAATAATTGGAGATCAAGTGTAGATGGATGATGCAAAGGGAGCAGTCAGTCTGACAGTATTCATTCATACTATATTACATCTTGCCAATGTGGCTTTGCGCTATATAAAGACTTGTTTCATTCTCAGTCTTTGTAAATATTTTATTTCTTCAAATAAATAGATGTTTCCATGTATCTTCTTCGGCACTAGTGACACATTTTAGTTCTTTGTTAATGCTTTCTTCACTTGCTAGACCAGTTATCAGCTGTAGTACTGAAGAAGCACTAGGACATGTTAAAGGGGTTTTTTTGTTGTTGTTGTTTAATACTCTTACTTTCAAGCCACCTTATTTATGCAATAATTTTCATGAAGACTTAATTTTGCATTCTGCTTGCAGTTAATTTATACATTTTGTGTTAATGTATGTCCATGACCACAGACCCTTTCCTACCCCTCTGACAAGTCCAGTTTCACTCACATTACCATATAAAAGTTGGAGTCGGCTCTTTTTCTATGTGTAGACTCCCCTCTGTCAGAAATAGCTCACAGTTGTGCTCTGAAAGGTGGGTAGAGCAGGTTTCTACAAAGTTGTCATGACTACTACTTTGCTGTCAGTCAGCAAGAAATTTTGGGAGTAATTTTTTTATTAAACTGACCTACAATTCTAATGTAAAGAGACTGTCTTGGCTTTCCTATTGTTTTGTTACTTTATTTTACCTTTACTTATTTTGCCTGAGATGACATGCCTTCTAACCTGATTCTTTCATACCTGTTTCATCAGGAATAAGTACTAAAGCAGGCAGCTGTAGTTGCAACAAAGGTCTTTTCTGGGCATTTCCAGAAACCACAGGGTGGTGAGGGGTTTTTTTCTGACCCAGAATGCAGTATTATCATACAAATCCTTCTTTCTTTCCAGTATCTGTCATCATATTGCTGAGAACTAATTAAAAGCTTTCCATACAGACCTGCTGGGATATACCCCTGCACAATGCTGTCTCCAAGGAAGTACACAATCCTGTGGAATTCTTCATAAAGACCTGCCCTTCTGTGCCTCTTGTCTTAGGTAATTGTCACTGGACAGATTGAACCTGAAAAAAGAGGCCATACATAAAAGCATTAAGTAAATATCTTGAATTGTTTTAGCTTCGGTTTAATTTATTTAGAGAGCCATGATAACCCAAAACTTCTGTTTTCTTACAGGTCAGGAATGGCACATGAGAAATTATTGGAAGTTTTTCCCACCTGCCCTGCCAGCATGGTTCACCTCTTACCTATAGTGAATGTTGTCCAAGACCAAAACAATAATTTGCCTGTTTGGTGTTCATACACAGAATTTCTAATTTAACCTCCATGTGCTCCCCACACTGACATGTTACTACTATAATGTTCATTCAGTTCCAACTGGATAGTGCTGTCCAGTACATTTCAATATCAGCTATCACACCATTTATGAAACAGTGGTGGTTTTCCATCCATCGTTAACATCCTGTGAAAATGCTGAGTAGTAAATTTAAAAGAAAGAATCTCTCTTCCCACACCCATACCTTGTACCTATCATAAAACCATTTTCCTGTTTGTTTATACATATAAATAATATATATATTTGCATTTTTTAATACAGAAAAGCTTTTACTTATATAGACAATGCCAAAAATCCAATTGCAGGTTTTCCATAAATTTTCAGCATGAAGTTCTCTGGGTAATGATTATCTTAAAATGCCCTATACATTTAATGCGCAAAAATTGCCTTCCAAAGAGGAGAAATAATCAACAGGACTGCCATTTTTTCCTCATTAAAATTCATAACATTCTGGCTAAACCTGTTTAACAAATGCAAAGTCTCTTGTCTTGATAGACATTGTAACAACGTGTAAAAGCACTTTGAGTTTTGTACACAAAAATTTGCATTTGGTACTCTCAAATACTCCGCTAAAGAATCCTTAAGAACAGAAACTGAGGAATAAGACCCTGATCCGAAGCTTTGGAAAGGTCAAAGACCACCCATCTGCCCCTTTAGGGAAGAAATTTGACCATTGCTGGACTCCTTACACAGAGTCTCTGAGGTTTTTTTGTATCACCATCTGACTGGACTTCACCAGCTTCTGTGCTATTTTGTTCATTTTTTATATATTTATACATGCAAAGACCCACTCTTGTAGAATAAAATGGAGATTTAATGACCCATCATCCTTTCAATTGTGAGTTAGGTTTCCCTGTAGGTCAGGAAACTACATACTGCACATCGGAAATGGCTTACGTGAAACTGTCACTCTGTGTTCAGCTTTATGCTCACTGCCTTTCTATTGTTTCTTTAAGCATTAAACTTTGAGTTTTGTTCAAAGGAGTGACCACCAGTAACTGCTGAAACAAGTGTATTTTTATCTATTTTGGGTTCTAGATTAAATTTATACTAAAAGATCACAGTGGACAAAACTCACGATGTAAATTCTTCACCGCAGTAAGCACAGAAATCTTTTACTCCACACCATGACTTTGTAAGAAGAAATACTTCTAAAACTTCTGGCCCATAATCATTCAAGGACCCTAACTAAAAAGTGCTTTTAGAAAGTGCAAAGATATAAAAGTCTCAAGATGAATCTGCCCTACAGATCCATTTTCTGCCATGCAAACATTTGGGATCTTATCATTGAAGCCACATTAGTCTTGATTTAAGGTCTTTTGACACATTATTACAGCACAAGGCCATCACTTCACACCTGCCATCCTGTCAGTCAGAAGAGAGGGAGGGGAAACAATTTTGATGTCAATCAACAAATCCTTTGGGAGGTGTAACCTGTTAAGACATGTTACCCTTTGCCCATTGCGATTTACAGGCTTTGAATTTAAAGGACGTATGCCAGAAATAATTAAGGACTAATCTTTATAGTACTTGCTTATGAATGAAGGCATTTAGCACCACCAGCACATTTATATTGTTCTGAAGAAGAAAGAGAAACAAGAGCTGAGTGTAGTACTACTCTTTCAATTTCTATTAATCAATTGATCTTGCTGGATGTTAAAAACCCCTGCCCTCATGGAGCAAATATTTAGAACAGCAGCCATAAGTATTACACTTGTATTAATGTCCCAGCAAAGCACAGATGATTCCAGCCTAATGCAAGATCCATAACATTGTTTATGAATCGAGACATTATTTTAAAAACAGAAACAATGATGTGAAATTGTTGAAAAAAATAATCTAGTAAAATAGGAAAAAAAATAAAATCCTATCCCATATATTTTAGTGGCCACAAAAAATTAGTCTAAACCTGGAGAATTACAACTTACATAGGCACAGCTTCGGATCACCTTGCAACTATCCTGTTGTAATTTACTCAGAGTTATCAAAGGAAATATGTAAACCTCAAAATCTGAATTTAGGACCTAAATCCTGATCTGAAGGAGTCTTTGTTTTTTCCCAAGCTAAGTTTTCAGCATGACACAGAGGAAAAGAAGCCTTTATGCAGCCTACTTGTTACTGTTCACAACTCATCTCTGGAAGGAACATCTTGTCCTTAGACTGACCTTAGAGCTACAAGCTAAAGGAAATAGCTTCAAAATAAGAATAGTTATGGAGTAAATAAAACAACAGGCAGGGACTATACAGCCTGGAGAGAACAAGAATAAAAAAAATTAATTATACTGTAATTTTTTTTTTTTCACTATTGCACCGTATTACTATACACACAGCTTGTTTGGGCTAGAAATGGGATGGATCTGTGGAAGCTCTGACTTGTAGTTGCCACCACATATTACCAAATCACTACTGAGTAGAACAGTTTTGGTAGCTAATCTGAAAAAAATTTAGGCACATTGTTCAATAGGCAAACCCTATGTCATTAACATATCGTCACTGAAGTAGAACAGGAAATACTCCTTTCCTCTAAGGAAACATGCTCTTCTATGGCCTCTTACTGCCTGACCTCCCTCATTATACACACATACGCGCTGGAAGAGACAAGGTGGAGTCAGGGAGAAGAAAGCAATCACTCTCAACCAAGCCACAGACCTTTAGGGACTAATACATCACCCTCCTAAAGGATGTATGGCATGCTGTACTGATATATAGTGTGTGTATCAAGATCACACAGGTGATTAGGAGACACATAGTAGTCTCAGCTTGTATTCACATATCATTTTCATTGCGAGGGTAGAGATTCACTTGCGTACAAAAGCATTATGCACACGTGTTTATTAATTTGATCTGAGGAAATGGAAGGGCTAAATTATTTTAGTTGGTGATAGTGACAAAGCTGTGCACTGGTAGCTGATAATTTTTCCATTTTCCAAAATATGGGAATCATCTTATATATGAAAGACTATGCCCTTCTCAGCTCACATAATTTAAAGAGGTACTCTGAGGAGGGTAGGAAGTTGAAAGACAGGGAAGTAGAAAAGATTTGTGGATTTTGAATTATCGTTTTACACAGAGAAAGGAGGAAAACAAGTGGTTCTTCAGCATCTGTCTCCCCTCCCTTTTAAATATACCAGCTGTCTGACTAGATACTCTTTGCCTCTTTTCACATTTTCATGGTACCTGAGCACCTCTAGCTATTACATTTTCCCCCATCTGCACTGTTTTCCACTCTCTCTGGGGGTGGCTCAGACATGAATATGTCAGCCAGTTCTTTTGCCTCAGATTCCACTTGCTATGGCATTAACATACAACAACAGCAACTGTTTCTTGACTGTAACCTATAGAGAAGTAAAAATAGTACACCAGTTTTTACACAAGAAGCCAAGACTTTCTACAATAGACCAAAATTGCTGATTTTAGGAAATATCAGCACTCACAGCCACACATAAGACAGAAGCTGAATAACTATATCTAATACAAGAGCAAAATACTATAAGCAGTATCTTGTCTCGTATTTTGTGGTAATAATAACAAAAAGAAGCTGTGTGGTTTCTGCTGGAAGCTGATGGCCGATTCTGCTTTTAGTTTCGTAGGTGTAAAGCAACACTGGCAATAGGGTAAAGCTGCTAGAAAATGTGATTTGAATCAGCCTCCTAGTTTGAAGCTGGTCGGAATAGAACCTTGTCAGCCTGGAAGACTGTCGAATATGCTGTGACATTTAATCAACTGTTTGACTACAGGCTCACCTCTAGTGTCTGTGGCGAAGTGAACATGATTCCCCTCACCTTGCTTCATATCACACATCACTTTTCAGTGCACTGCCATAGAAAGCTGGGTTATAGCCTTTTTTTTTTCCCCTAAGAGGAACACAGTAACAGAGGTCAGCTACAGTCATGAATTTTATGAAAGGTTTGCTGGGAAACCACATTAAATGGCAACATCAGTCCATACATCAGCTCTGCAGTACTCTTATTCCAGGACTCTGCAGCTGAGTGATTTGCAATGTACTTGCATTTCATGGCCATCATTTTCAAGCAATGTCATTTGCCTTGGTATCAGACACTTCAGCTGCACCAGAGTCCGACAGCTATTCATGATAAATTTCCTTCAAGAAAAAATCTTTGCCAGAAACACACTCCCTGGATCACCAAACTCCAATCTTAGGAAGCCTTGGATATAAACCGTGGACACTTCAACATACAGTAGAGGCTGGAGAGGAAAAGCTGATAACAAAATTACTATCCCAGGACTCAGAGATGTAACGTTGGATTCAGAAACAAAACAGGGCAATTTCCTTGTATTTACTGTTTGGACTAACCTACCCTTCATTTAAAGTAGCCTACGAAAATCATGCAAAACAAACATTTGTATCTCTGAATACTGATCATCCCAAAAAACTCTGTTACTGTCCTAACCCAGAGACATGTATATTTTAGGCAAACAAGCAGACACTGCCTACTTAGTTATTTCCAGTGTATAAACCTCAGGATCAGAGACCCACTACATTAACATTCATGTGCACATGAAACAGAAGGCTAGATCTAGCAGAGCTGACCCTATGTTCAGCTATGTTCAGCTGCCATTTATGACACAGAGGCATTCAATTAATATGGCTGAGGTCAACTGGATGCTATTAAAGCATCAGATGAGGCCTATGTCATCAATATGGCAAATATAATGTTTGGTTTGTTAATTTTTTTAAGGAAAAGCAACACTAGTGATTTTTTTCCCAGAGAATATTTTTTCCAGCAATAATATTGCCTCTATTCCCATCATGATACCATTATTTTCTTTTGTGCTGAATCATATTTTTTACATTGGATGCCAGTAGAAGTTTTAGTATTGTAAAATATTCAGTTGCAGAAGTAAGATCATGTCAACCACATCACAGATCCACTAAACCTGTCAATATACAAATGTGTTAAACATTTGGCTAAATATGCGGCTAAACAAGCCTCTTAATCCCTTCTGAGAAAGGCATTACTCAAAAAAGTAACAATAAACACTCAAAATTATAATTTGTGGCAACATTTCCACTTAATAGAAAGAGTAACACCATGAGTAAACTTAATGAAAGTCTAATAATGTAGTACTCCTACTGGAACATCTCAAAGTGCTAGACACTAGGTTGTAATCTATATGGAGATCTTTCTTGCATGTTGGAAACTGTCTGTATTGGCATATTCAAGAGGGTTCTCCATTAAAGGTGTTGTGTACCTTACAGACAAATTCATTATTACAACTGCAGACCATGATGTATCTAATGGCCATGTTCATTTTAGACCTGTTTATTTCTCATGCTGCAGTGCATTGTCATCCTGAACCAGTAGAAAGCACACAGAAGACAGACAGGTTGATCCAGGAGGCACTCAAAGCATAGGAATACTAGAGGGAAGAGTGCCACATGCAAATCGAAAGTCTCAAGAAGGGAAGGAGTTGATTATTCTCAAAACTCAGGAAGCCTGTTCCCAAAATGGCTCCACAAACTTAAGTTTTAAATGTCAGATTTGCAACATGTCAGTGTTGCAACAGCAATAATTATACATGGATTCAAAGCCTTCCTAATTTCACTTACAGATCCTTGGGCCAGAAGTCTCTGTCTGCAACTCAAAGGAAACAGAGCATAATGTTGCAGGTGTGATAGCAGTGCAGCATCTACATATATAATTTCTATAGCAGATTTTCCAATAATCACTGTAAGTGCTTAGAACATCACAAATATACTACTCTGAATCAAATCTGCTTTACCAGAAGGACTTATGTGATCCATTATCTCCACCTGGTTAGGTAGACACTCTGTACCCACAAGGAGAAACTGCACCACTGAACTTAACTCCTGTTAACAGTGTGATGGTTCTCAAACCCTACTTCTAGTAGACCCATTTGCAGCCAGGGTTTACTGGCTCACCATGCTTTTGTCCATAAGACCAAGGAGACTGAGTGGTTGAGCACAGTTCATAGACTCAGTATTTAGAAAGTAAAATTTTACACAGAATTACAGCAGTAGATAACGTAGCAAGAATGGAGAGCTACATCCTTACAATAAACCCATTTTTTTGCCTGACATCTCATCTATTTACTTTAAATGAAATAGCCCTACTCTGGGAGTAGGAGTTCAAAATGCCAACCAAGGACACTGGGGCAGTTGAATGAAGGGGTTGGTAAGATGGAATAAAAAGTAAGAGTAAACGTCCTTTCCATTTATACCTTTGCATGTACTTTGTATAAAGAGTAACTGATTGTCTCAAATCTTATCTGTACTTAGTCATGGATGGAGAAATATCAAGAAAGGATTGACTGACATCTTGATGTCTTCTGGTAAAGATTAGGAACAAGTGTTTACATGAGAAGATTGAATCTGACTCTGTTATTTGAGCCAAAACCAAAGGAACCTGTACAGGAAATTTCAGTGCATTATGGTGTTGCTCAGATGTTAAACTGTAAATCTGAATCCCTTCCAGGTCATACTAAAACCCAGTGATTGTCTGATGATGCCTGACAGGCACCCAAAAAATGAGTTCTTTGTGTCAGTTCAATGCTTAAGTTAGAAGACTCCTCATTAGAAAATGTCCACCAGAGTATATACTACCTGCGGTACTTGTTAGTTGTTGCTACACGGCAAGATAAAGCAAAAATAAACAGACTTGGGAAGAAAACCAGAGTTCTCTTTTCACCCATTCTCAGCTCTGTACTTGACAAAGAGGACAAACTCATAGGGCACCTAAAGAAAAAAAACCCTAACAACTGCCTTGCTTCTTTTTATACTACAGCTGTTCTACAGAGCTAGAGAAATGCAGTCTCCAGCACTGCCGTTGTGATGTTCTTTGCAAAAGAAAAAGTAAATGTGCACACCCGTAAATTTCGGCAGTAGAAAAAGTTTAAGAGTGCTGTCACCCTCTCCATTGTATATATAGCTTGGTAAATAAGGAAGAGAGAGTGTGCTCTTGGCAAAACCATTGGGCATTCTGTGCTCAGCCTTCCCTCCTGAAATAAAATACACTAGGTTTTTCACATTGGTTGCTTGATGTATGGCTCTGTTCTACCTCATCATTCTAGTATGATTCAACAAACATTAGAGAGAAATTCTTCTGTTTAAATCCTTTACTGCAACAGAAGTAAATATCTTACTTTTAGAAAACACATTTCTTAAAGATAAAATACAATTCTGCAATACTCTTTCAGATAGATTTGCCATAAGTCAGATACCCTTGTTCAAATAATGGACTATGAACCTAATTTATCTTGTGCCTTCAAGAAGTACAGAACTTGCTCTTATTAAGGTGCTCCATTATGAGAGTCTGTGACTGATACAATGAATTGTTTTTCAGCTGTGCTGTAGCTGCCATTATAAGTCTTCCGGTTGAATGAAAAGGCAATTAAGGAGGAAAGTATTTAACAAGAGACCAAAACAAAGTGATACAGGTTTAAGGACAGATCATGATTACAATGGCATTTAAACTGTCATTCAGCTAAAATAAAATAACAATTTAGGACTGCATGGGATTCTGGACACTTCATGCTGTAGTAATACCTTTTAATCAAGAATATTCATTTTCCTCTTCCCTTTTACTCCTCCCTAAATTGTAAGTGCAAATAGGAGCAAATAGAAGTTCCTTATTCAAATTACTTGATCAAATCTATAGCTGGACAACTCATATACCTAGATGCAATTTTCTAATCTTCTGTTTTTCAAAGACAAACTTTCTTCTAAATGCCAGTGTTTTAAATGTATCATTTGAATTTGGGGGAAACTACTTCAGTGCATAATAAATCCAGAAAGACTAGCTGAGTTCTGTTGCTTAGAGGATATGGCTCAGTCATGTGTGAGGAAACAGTCCTTGTGCTATGCACAAATATATTATATATATATATGACTGTAGTGGTTAGTACATTATAGTGTAAAATAGGTAAGTGGAAAGAAATAAATGCAATACTGTGAAAGGCACTAATAGCTGTTCCTGTTAAAGCCAGTCTACACATTATACAGTGCAGGTCTCCTGAGGTGTAGATATCTGAGATTTTATTTAGTTTTTCCCCAAAGCATTATGAAATTATGCCTAAATGTTGCTCTTCAACACATTGTTCCAGCAAGGTACTTACAAGAATTGATGTATCTGATACAACATGTAGTAATAAGACGTCAGTTCTGGGTCTTACTCTGTTTTCTTGTTGACTCTTATTTAACATTAAATGTTTTTTTCTAGTTTAATTTTATGTTAGTGCCAGAAATTGGAAGTTTGGTGTGAGCAAGTTGAAAGTTATGATTATTCAAAAGTTATGTCCAGGTGCAACTTGTATTCCTATCTGGCTTAATTTGTGCTGCCTTTAGTGACACTGCTTAGTATCTTCCCCAGAACCCTACAGGAGGCCTTCTGGGGAGAGACAGTAAAACTGGAGCATCTAATTTCTGCTTCTGCTTCTAATTCTATTGAAGGCAATAAATACCAATTCAAAAGAGTTGTGTTTGAACTCTCCTTCCTTCCCTTAGCACCAGTATTGCTATGAAAGCCAGTAACAGTTCACTTATTCACTTTTTCTTCTGAAACCATAACAGAAATGGTAATTAATGAATAAGTCTCACCAGCTGCCCTTACAGGGCTTATCTTTCCTGAACAATTTTTTCTAGAATTTAATGTAAAACTGAAATCCTTTCTCATGCTGGGACATACTTCACTCACTTCTTACCTTTTTCCATCTTCTTCCATCCCAAAGTTCCGCTCAAGTTGTGAAGTTGATCTGTTGTTCACACCGAGCAGGGGTCATGTAGCACAGTTCTTAATGACTAACAGGTTTTCAGGTTTATCAAAACGTGTACGTTCATTTTAAAAAACATCTTGCAAAAAGTTTAACGTAGAACACCACTGACAAGAGTTTCATTCCATAGATCCTTAACCTGAATTGCTACAGAGGAAGAAAAAAGGAAATTAATTGTGATTGCAAAAGTGTCATGGGACCAATTCACATCTGACATGAATCAACTTCCACTGCAAGCATGAGCGTATCTCTATGAACATTGGGTATGGTATTTCATAGGGAGTAGAAAGACCTTTCAAAATTATTTTCCTACATGAGATAAATCATTTAAAAGTTGGGGGGTTTAGTATAAAAATGAACCACATAGCTTTATCCAGAAAGAAAAAAATTGCTTTTGCTTTTTCTTTTTTTTTTTTTTTAAGAAACCAGAGATCAAAGAGGTGAGGGACAAGCTGAAATTTTATTTACCCTTATTAACAAAAGGATACATTTAAAATGAGTTTTCTAATTATGTAGGGATATAATACACTGATGTAGTGGTTATTAAATCTCACAAATTAAAAGGCAAAAGCTGAACTACAACCCAGAATTTTTAAAGCAATCTTAGAGCTTGGAGCATTCATAAACCAAGTAAACCTTCTGACATAACTATAAAATGTGGTATAAACCCTAGGAAAAAATAGCCATCTTGAAAGGGTAACAGCACTTTTATGAGAATTTCAACTGCACCATGGCAACATCAACCCGTCAAAGCAAATGAAGGGCAGTAAAAGGAAAATTAAAAATGATGAAGGGGACACCAGCTTGCTAACAGCTTTCCAAGCTGTAAAGCTTTCAAATGTTATCTCTTCATTGGTTTGTTCAATCACACATGCTGGTTACCAAGCTTTATCATATTATGTATCTTTCTCATCACTGCAGGCTGCCAGGTTTTGATGGACCTATGCATTAAAAAAAAAAAATAAAAAAATGTCTTTTCCCTCTTGGTGCACACCACTCCTCCTTTCCCCTATTGGTGGTTCTATACCGGTGGCAATGGTGACACCACCTGGTATTAACTAAAGCTACAAAAATTATGAGAGTTCAAAGGACTCTTAGCTACTTCAGCTTCCTATTCCTCTCTCCTCCTTGCTCCACCCACATGCCCCAGAGTCTGTTCCCACGGCTTTCAAACCCCAAACTAGGGATGACTGCTCTCACAGGTGTGCCATGTATCACAGCACTTACTGCTTAGATATCCTCTCTTTAAATGTTCTATCAACTGTACAAGCAAATGGCAATTTACTAATTTACAGTTAATTCATTGCGTTGTAGCCAACTGGTCGAATTGTATTCAATTTCTTGAAGCATTTTGAGATACAATTTTTATGTAAGACTCAAATGCAAATGCAGACCCCTGTGTACTGTATGCATCTCATCTGAATCTCATTCCTCCCGTACAGGTCTTGGTAAAGAACTAAAAGATTAGCCCCTGTGATTCAGCTAGTAACATACCACAACAAATATTTCTGCATTAAAGAGCTGTATCTTTCTGACTGGGCCTTTGCTTCTGTGATTCCTCCCACTTTTTTTTTTAGCTGCAACATGATTCATGTTTTAATAACTTTCTCATTTAGAAATGGCGTTAAATCACATCATAAACATTGCATAGAAGTTTCTTTGTCATTAAAAAGATCTTATACAGCAAAAGGAGGTGTGATAAAAGAGAACATTAATAAAGTTATAAGTAGAAGTCTTCTTTTTAATTAAAATCATCCACTAAAGGACCTCTACCTTTCAAAATAGAGAATTATAAAAATGTAGAATTTTGCCAAACTGTACATGTGACAGCTCCGTCTTTTGGAGTAGAAAACCCTTGGACCCTGTCATATGGAAGCTGTTACTAATGAAAATGCCTTGTGATTAAACTATTGCATGTACTGTGTAGTACATGCACTGTATTTCAAGCCCAAAACAAAAAGGTCTTTGACAATGTCATCACTAAATATGAACAATGTTAGATCTGTTGATCTTTTTGGTTTCTGGAGCAAGAGAAATTTTTTAATGTTTTCTCCAGTCAATCAGATCGGTGCAACTACCATGGCAGGATATGAATGACTGCAAAAAGAAACACTGCATGTTTGCACAACTCCATCAAACCCAATGGGGCAAAAATGGTCTTTTTTCTTGATGGTCCTACAAGGTGTTAACCTGGGAGCCATAGGAAGGTACATTAATTGTCCCAGAGATCTGAAACATAATTTCCTTTAACAGGTTACTGAAATTAATAGAAGTTTGTTCATATCTGTGTATTTGGATCAGAAAAATGAAAGCTATTATAATCTCTATAAACTATCTAGAGGTGAAATTTCCAACTATCAGTACACACAGTCAGCATAGTGCTTCTTGATGGTGACTAATATTCCAGCAAGGGTATTTAACGAATGTTAATGAATGTTTAATGAATTTTTAATTACTTCAATGGATGTTTGCAACTGCTGCAAAATACATTCAGGAATCAGTTTCTTTCTGGTTTTCCATTGACTTCAAAATGGATAAAATTCAATTACTTTTTTACAGAAGCTTATTACAAACTTGTCCAAAGCCACAAACATTAGTATTTTACAATATGGCTTGAATAAAAAAAAAAAGTTTTTTAAAAAGTTAATAGCATAGAGATTAAACTGTCTTGATGAAGAAAAAAAGCATGTTTATTGACTATCTTTAGTAAAACAGATTTACTCTTTTGCAAGTGCCTCTATTTAATATCTACCAAAGTGAAATTTATTTTCAAAGTTGGAGAAGTCAAACCTACTTATAGGCTTTTCTGTATTAATATTTGCTGTATACTGCTGAACAAAAGAATGCACTCCTTGCACAGATCACCAGCTTCTTTTTCTAGACTGCCACCTGGCATAAGCACTGTTTGCCTGGATTGTCATCTGTCTCTAGTGAAGTTTCTTCACACAACAGAGTTAATGCAGTTTGGACTGATCAGTATGGTGAAACTCATCAATGGTGATGACTTTACAGATGTCTTTGTTCACTCGGCATCTTTTCTACGCAATGTTTGGCTTTATGCAAATAAAGATGATTGAAGGTAACATCAGGCAAACATGGGAGAAATGTCAATGAGTGTTGAACCTGAGGAAAAGGATGTTGATGGAAAGCTTTAATGAGCTTATTGTTTAATCATTGCACCTGATACTTGATATAGACATCCCATTGAGCTTGGTAATGAAGGCTGCCCCTTTTTTTTTTTTTTTTTTATGTTAGGGAACTGGCAGAGACTCCCACATCTGCTTTGTCAATCAGTTCAGGGTTGAGATAGCCACCTGAACCCATTTGAAAGATTGGTGGTCATAGGTTGCCAAACCACACATCATCTGAAGGATAGGCACAAGGGAATCTTTTAGCAGTTGGTTCGCATACATGCTTCTCCAGCTACACTGGTATCACAGATAAGATGTAAAGCCACATCTTCTGACCTTCAGCCTCAGGAAGCACTTGATTCAGTTTTGATTTGACTGATTTTGTATGACCAGGACCCATAAAATCTAGCACATGTCCATCTAGCAAAAGCCCATGGCAGTCTCCAGACTCTGTCCTGACACAGAATCACAGAATCACAGAATTCTAGGGTTGGAAGGGACCTCAAAGGATCATCTAGTCCAACCCCCCTGCCAGAGCAGGGTCACCTACAGTACATCACACAGGAACGCATCCAGGCGGGTTTTGAATGTCTCCAGGGAAGGAGACTCCACAACCTCTCTGGGCAGCCTGTTCCTGACAATTTTGTCTGGCCCATTCTTCGTGTTCTGTGGTACAAAAGTTAACAAAGAGCAGGCTTTGAGCCAAGAAAGCTTTGATTTCTATTTCAGCAGTTGCTACCTGTCAGAGAAAAATGCTCTTGGTTGCCTGAAGGGAAGATGGACATTCTTTGGGGTTATTGCCAAGGGAGTCCATATACTTTTCTTGTAAACTTGAATGAATTCAGTTGTCAGTGTCTATTTTCTCACTGGTCTCAATTTGCTATTGCAGGAAGCCCTACTGCCATTGTGGAGTTACTACTCCTCAGAGCTTCATTCTAGCTCTTTCCTACAGCATATCTATTTTGAAGTTTGAGACATGGATAGAGGATATGATTGGAGCTCCCACTACATTAGCTCCTGGTGAGACAGTGTCCATGCTGTTTAAATATATGAATGGGACAGACTTAGATGTCCAGAAATTTTGCTTGCATTGTAAATACAGAACTGCTCCTAGACATCAGGCATCAGTGGCAATGAAATAAATATTAAATTATGCTCAGAAGAAATATCAATTATTTCTGACACACTTTTCAGGACCTTGCGGCTCCAGTATTTCCTTTTAAATAGAAACAGTAAGACCAGTGGAAAAAATTACACATTTAGAAATGTGAAAAAAAAAATCACAATAAAATCATAGAACCATTTTGGTTGGAAAATACCTTTAAGATCATTAAGTCCAACTGTTAACCTACCATTGCCAAGTCCACCACTAAACCATATCCCTAAGCACCACATTTACATGTCTTAAATACCTCTAGAGATGGTGACTCAATCACTTCCCTGGGCAGCCTGTTCCACTGCCTAACAACCCTTTCAGTAAAGAAATTTAGCTAATGAAAGTCTTTTATGGTATTGAAATGAAAGCATCAACAAATCCCTTGTTTCCGTATTTTAATCTTTTCTTTACATTTGAAAGCCCTGTTTACTAATACATGCTTTGCTCTGAATTATAAGAAATTTACAAGAATGACTAATAGAACTTACTTCCTCCCTACTCATATGCAGGTGGAATGAGTCATTAGTGATGATATATTCTATATTTAAGTCTCTTCATCTAGCATACCTGCCAAGAGGAAAACTGACAGTCTCCAGCGTCATACTACTACTATTGAACATGATGAATGCACATAAAGGTTTGTACCTGTGTTTAAGAACATAATTGCATCATGCAGCTCAATGCAGGACAGGACTCCTAGTAACAGCAGAAAGGAACTTGGGTATGGAAAAGCAGGAAAAAGGATAGAACTGTTTTGTGTCTTGGTACATAAAATAGAGTCAACTGCGTGAATCTGAAGCAAAGGCAGAAGGCAGCACATCAAAAAAGGAGAGAAAATAACTAAAGGATCAGAAATTATCTGAGCTAAACTTTTGCACTATTCCTCAAATTTAAGGTATTATTTCTATAATCATGAATAACCTTTTGGAAGTTGGCAACCATACTCTCTAAATCAGTTTCAATGTACTGTTTCAGGCACCCTATTCTGTGCCATACCAGAACAAACCTAGAATCAGCAAGAAAAGAAATTCTCTCCAGGATATTAGTGCTAGGTCTCTGAAGCAGATTTCTTACTTCTATGCTAGATTTCGAGAGATGAAGGGGGGTTTTTTCGTTATGCTTTTAGGAATAAAGATCAATGATTTCCCTTCAATCAAGCCCACAGCTCTGTTTGATTTCATTTTCTTACGTTTTTATTGTGTGGTGCCTTGAGACGTTTGTTTGATAAAGTGCCCCATAAATGGGGATTTTTACTGTTATTGTCATTGCACTTCTTAGGTCCCAAACCATACATTGTTGTCATACTAGTCTTTTAGACTGTCTGATTTTTCATTGCTAAGGAGGATTGATTGGTCTTGTTGCTCTTGCTAGTGAGACCAATATATTTTGTAATTAATAGTCTTTTGTAGAGTGCTATGTTGGACTGGATGCCTAAGCAGAGAGTTATTCTTTACACACAGCTCTGCATTTAGTTTGATAATAATATCATATCAGTAAATAACAGAAATACAAAGCTTGTTTCTTTGCTTTGTAATTCAATGAGTAGTCCATCTCTTCCAAAAAACTACTGTCTGAGACCTGATAAAAAAAAATACTTTAAAATAAGCAAATCAAAGTGCTTCAATTAAGAGATTTTATCAGAGATATTATCAGAGATAAATATTATATTCAGATTTCTAATATAAGCAAAGGATATGACAGAAGAGCTTCTAAAGACACCATTTGGTGCCTTTTTAAAATGAAACATATTTCACAGTCTTTTTATCTTATTCCCTATCTTATCATCTTTATCTTCTCTTCTTTAATTCTCACTGCTCTTCTACTTCAGCCCAAATTAGGTTCAACCACAAAACATTGTAAGAGTACAGTTCAATAAGGAGGTTGAACTGGCTGACTTGAAGCCAAATTTGGTAAAATAGAGCCTGGAATAAATGGCTACATATGCTAGACAGTAGTCTGGGTGTGAATAGCATTGATAAGAAATTCATCAAGTGTTAGTTGATCAAAAAGACATTATGAAAAATCAAGCATAATTTAGATGATCATTCACGTCAGTCCTGAGTTTTACTTTATAAACTTGAATGCGATCACAGTTACACTGACTACATCCACAGAAATTCAGTTTAAATCATTGGAATAATAAAAAGGCAAACTAAAGCAACAGAAAAGAATTTGCTTATCTCTTCTTGCACATGTATCCTAAATCAGATCAGTTTCATTTGATTGATACAAATACATTTTAGCACTTTTTATTATTGTCACTCAACTGGCTCTGTAATACCATAGTGACTGGAGCAAAATCCTTTTTAGTTCACACATAATCCATATTATTTTGAAATATGTTCTCTATTTAAACTTTGGAACAGAGAATTTCTTTAACTGAGCTACAGAGATTTCTGCCAATCCCCAACTTCTATTGCCAGGGTCAAAATACAGTTCCAAAAAGAAAGAGTTACTCCCAGTTCCCAAGTCGAATTTTCAGAATTGGCATTTAAGGTAAATATAGTTTATTTTGCTTGCAAAGTTAGCACAATTGATGCTGCAAGATAATAAGTATGAAGCCCCAAATGGCATATAGTGGCACCTCTTTCAATGCTACACCACATACGCAGTTAGAATGTGGGTGAGCTACAACAGAAAGTGTTCTAACCACTGGTGGACTAGGGAAAAATATGGATAAGTATGGATTGAAATTATGGCAGTTTTTCACTGCTTTACTAAAGTGTCCTTTTTATATTGGAAATCTAAGCAAGCTAACGAAGAGAACATGCAATTTGTGTACTAAATACAGTGAGAATTTTGTGATTTTCTACTTTGGTTCCTTTTGGCAAGAACAGATGAAGCCTTTTTCATTTTTCAATCCTTTGATCCCTTGTGCATAAGGTATCACGCTAATAATTTTCACTGTGCCTGTAATGCAACTCCTTGCACTTCTGAGCTCTTTTATTTAGGTTAATGCAGCTCTTCCAGACTCTGGCAGCTGTTGTAATGGCAGATGTGCCCAGGGCTCTTCTTTATATTAGGAAAGTCAACATCCTATGTCAGGGAACTCTGACATCTCAAGAGAGATCTGCACAGTCTCACAGATTGCCAGCATGCACAACCCATGGTGGGATCTTGCACACCAGGGTCCCAAAGAAAATGTAACTTGTTAGGCTCAATAAAACTATACTGCCCCAACACACACATTATCCTGTCTTTTCTAGTCACTTCTTTACTTGTTTCCTGATCAAAGGCATGAAAAAAAATACATAATGCATCAACTATTTGATAGGGAAGAGAAGATGGATGGCTCTGTATATTACACTGTGTTCAGTTGTCCCATTTCATCCTGAAATGCATTGAAACACAGCCAGTAAGACAGCCACTAGGGTCAGACTAGACTCTCCAGAGAGATTCTGCAAATCAGAGTTTCAGAAGTAGCTACTATGAGCTAGATGCCTACAGATATCAACTATCTCCCTCAGTAAACTAATGACAACTCTATTAAAACATTTTTTCACCACATTGTAGTTGTAATTTTCAGGATATTTTTGACTGTTGCATTTACAATTCAGTATCAGTTTAATGCAGGCATTACAACTGTAGTACACTAATAGTTACAAAGTAGTGCAAAGCACTCAACACCAGCAAATAAAGAACACATAAGTCCTAATTAGCCAAAAATAACTCATAAAAGAAATACTGAAATGCATTGTTCATTTAAACATTTGCCTTCTTATAAAAGAGCACATATAGAAACTGATCTTTATAAGCACCCAGCAGTCATTACATAACTCATGCTACATGTCAAAGATAATTTGCAGAACTACCAGTAACAGCCCTTTAGTACGTTCTCATCTTGTAAGAAGACCAGTAGGACACCAGAGCTGGACAAACTAGTCTGTGCCAGTGTTTCATCAATGTACCAGTGTTTCTGCTAGGTTTATGCTGTGGCTTATTTTTAACCTGTACTGTACTTTCAGAATCAGAATTGCACTGCTTAAAATTGCTTTGTGTACGTTTCTGCTGTACTGAGTTTGAGCTGCATAAGTGTCCTAGACTTCCTCTTTTCCTATTTCCTTTGCCCTGGGATCACTACAAGCAGAGAAGTCCTTGCTTTGTAACATCTTTTCTGTATGTCCAAGAGGCAGCTTTCATTATGAACTTCAAGTGTCTATGGTGAGGCACTCCATATGCAGGATCAAGCGAGTACACACTGTAAAATCATCAGAATTATCCTATTAAAATAGCAGTAATAAACTTAATTGGTAATTAAAGCCATATCCTCCTGCACAGACAGGACACAAAACTCAGTGTCACATAGTAAGCAACTGTATCAAAGTGAGAAAACTCAGACTTTGGAAGATTGTTGGCAGTATTACTTTTGTGAGGTGAAAAAAGGAACTTAGTTATAGGCAATAATGTGTTATTATTTCTGTTGTTGTAGGACCTGGGAGCCCTAGTCACAGACCAGATATATATAGCACGACATTATCTCAGGTGGCACATCAGTGACTCTATAGTTAAGTTATGAGTTTTATTATCCAGTAGAACTATTAATTTTAATTCTCAAACTTTTATTCTGAAGACATTTGTACTGAGATCAGGGTAGCCTAATCATGTATTTAAAGAAACGTCATCCTTCTGGTAATTAGAAGTTTCTATTATTTGTGGGTTTTTATTATTATTTTTAAAATAATTACTGTGCATATCTGATTTAAGTGACATTTTCTGTAAGTATACTTGCTTCCCTAGATAATACATACTATCTTCTGGACAATGATGGTGGAATATCCAGATTTTCACAATTCTAAGGTGGTGACATCTGCTGCTACGGTAATAGAGACATACATTTACTACATTCATGTTTGCTGGCTCATGGGGAATTTGCTTCTAATGAGGATTTTTACAAGTTTCAGCAGCCACGGGACTACCAGGCAGAAGATCCACACCCTGATGGTAGTCCATGGAATTGAGGTACAACATAATTCTGTCAAGGGAGTGAGCAGATAGTAAATAATACATATACAGAAATCAATTGTTTTCCAAACTAGGTGTAAGAGATTTATTTTTATTTTTTTTCATATTTTTCATCTCTGAACAGAAATCATTCCTCTTCCAGGAAACCATAACCATTCTTGAACCCTTTCTATTTGGTAGTCATGCTTAGCTCAAAACCTGTCATTATAAATATCATGATGACAAACAAGCTCAGGGATTTTGCTGATGATCAGATAGTACAAAATGAACTAAATAGAAATCACTGACAAAAATATTACTTGTGTGAAAATGTGAGTTGACTGATAAGACCAAACAGTGGTCATCTTGCTTGTGTAGCACAAGCCTGTCATACTAGAGGAAGTCATTTAAACAGAACACCTCTACAGACCCAGCAAACAGCTGGACCAACTCTATCTGAAAATAGCATTGGAAGTCAGCTGAGTAGCAGGACTGTGATTTAAAAGAAGCCAGCCCAGAAAAATAAATTAAGTCCCTTCGAAGAAAGGTGAGAAAGCCCGATCAACAGAAAAGTTGCATGTGAACTTTCTATACAGGAGGGAGGATCCCACACACATCTTGTCCTCTGTCAGCCCAGAAACAGTTCACTTATCTGCCAAAGTAGTTTCTCTTGTTTGATGGCTTGGATTAGAAATCAATAAGCTTTGACATAGCTTCCAAATTTAAGTACTATCTGCCACAGTTTCAGGGCATCTTGAGCACCTAAGGACATGATTACTGTTTTTTTTTATTATTGTTTTGCTCCCAGTGGCCTAAAAGCCAGAGGGAAATAAGGCTGGGGGGCAGCAGCTGCACAGCTTTTCACTTGTCTCCCTTTCTAACAGGCTGCTGAAGGGACTTTCTGCAACAGAGCAGGAAGAGGCTTCCTGAACTCCATGAGACTAGTAGGCAAGGAAAGGCAGGGTTTGTGCTCAGGAAGGGAGCATTGCCATGTACTGCACCTTTAACATACAGGCATAGCCTGTCCCCCCAGTGACAGCTGACTGACATGTAAATGGGTGTTAGCAAAGTACATGTAAGAGACATGTCACCCAAATTCCTGGCACCCCACTTTTTAATAGTAACATGGTACATTTTGGAGGGATATCCATGTAGTCAAAAGGCAATGTAGAGTAATAGCTGAGGTTTCCTTGATCAAATTTATCACTCTTTAAACAACAAATAAGGCTGCTTAGAAAGATTAACTGCAGAATTCAGATGTGTGGGCTGGAAGGCAGCAAGACGTACAGCCATATTAAAATGTACGAAACCCCCTCATATTCAAACCCTGCAAAATGGAGAAGCTGAAGCTCCAAACTTGCTGTGAATACCCTACACTATTTGATAAGAGATATCTTGCTAAGGTATCCTACAATAAATGAGAGGGTAAATGAAAGGATTTCAGCTGAGGTTAATCAGGGATAGATCAGCCCCAGCATCATCTGAGTATAAAATTAGTTTTTATACAATCACATAAGGTCTCACTTAACTTTTGTTTTGACTGTATTTCCAAGATTGGGACACTTGTTTAATATGCAAGTCTCTGTGAGTCTTTGCTTCCAAACTAGTAACTAAGCAATTACCTTGTAATCAGGCACAGTGTTGACAATGCAATCATGTGGCAATGTGTAATTACACAGCATAATGTTGTACACAGTATTTTGCACCACACTTGCAAACTAAGTGCTGCCATATTTTTTTCTCAAGCTGAATATGACTCCAGAGATTCTAAACAATGCACTCAACCTGAAAACATGATTCTCACAGCTTTTTTGTTGACATAAGTGAAATGCCCAGACAGGCCAATAAAGAAAAAGAAAAGGTAGAATATACCTTCTCCACTCTCTTTTATTTAGGGTAGTATGAAGTGTCTTAAAGGAAGAGTTTGCAGACCAAGCCATATATCTGTATCTCTCCCCTGGGGCAGCTTCTCCAACCACTGCCAGCTGGAAGACCCACTTTCTGCACAGCCAAAATTTAGCAATTCATCATGTCAAAGAATAAGGAGAACTTCTCTGACTCTGGGGATCGATCTTAACACCCAAGGGGCACGAGGGCAGGATATAAAGTCTCTGAGTTACTGTTAATGTTGCCTTCTAGTAATAAAGGCCATCCATTCCATCCATTGTTGTTAAAATTCCCAACCTATTTTTTTTTGCCTATGAGAAAGAACCTGCACTTCTGGGGTGTCTGAAAAGTCACCTGATGCATATGAATAATAATTTTTAAAAATAAGAAAATCACTGAAATACTTACAGGCTGTGGTTTTTTAAAAAATAGAAACTTCTCCATAATTTTAGAATAAATGTTTGTTGCACTTCTAATTTCTAGAGTGCTCCAGACAGACAGTTTAAATTGATGGCTTGTTAGTGAGGACTGGCCCCTTTGTGAGATGTTTTCAGAATGATTGATTTACAATAAAGTGGCTCCTGGTGGGTGCACGCAGGTGGAACTGATTCAGATCGATTCCACAGAAGCTGACTAATCAGCTGTTTAAACTGGCAGAGTGCTCAATGACAGAAACAGTGCAGCTATCATTTTCTATCTAAGATTACAAATTAACTTGTTCTGTTTATCCTGTATGCCATCAATATGGAGAGAAGCAGCTGAGAGGAAAGTGGGATTCCGGACTGATGGTATTAAGCTTTCCCTGCAGATGTGCTTTCTAACATTATAATAAAGGCATATTATAATAAAGGCACAAGGGGAAATTTCATTACATATTGATGAAACCAGTGGAGAGCGCCACCAAATGAGGAAGACTTCTTTGATTAATTAACTGGAGTGGGAAGTCAACAATATTTTAAAATGTGACCACAAAAGGATAAATCAGTGACAAAATGGCCAACAGTAACTATGTACCGTTTCTTCCTCGCCTGTCCCACACACCCTATCAGTCTGTCCCTCTCCATGCATATTATATGCACACCAGAGGACTAGCATCTTTAGAGGCTGGTATTTCCAGAAATGATTAATGCTAGGTAACATTTCAGCCTCTACAGTCGTATCCCTGAAAGTGTCATTTTTACAACAAGATGAAAAACTCCATGGGGAACACAATGTATGTGGGTAAGTGAAAGGTGTCAGGAAGAATGTAAGTGAAAGGAGAACAGATATTCCTTGTCTCAGAACTGATAACAAGAGCAAGGGTGCAAGGGGGGTGGGGGCTTAGCAAAATAATTCTAACCATCTCTCATCCATAATGCTTCCTTCATACAACATATCTCTGGCATTTGAAAAAAAATCTGACTTTCTTTATCCTTCCTCCCCCATCCCACCTAAGCATTTTTGAGGGCTATTTTATGTGCCTATTTATGGTCTGAGAAAAACTCATGGAACCTGGGGTTAAAAACAAAAAAACCCGAATCCACCTGACAACTGTCAATACCTACCAAACAGATTCAAATTGAAAGCAGTCATTCAAAAATGTTGTACTAACACCAGTGTTTACCTTACAGACACACAGGACTTAGATACATCAAGTCCTGCAAGTATTAAGACAATCTGACTTATTACTCACACACATTTAAGGAGAGATCCCAAGATGTGCTACAAATTAAAATTGTTATTTTATTGTAATTTTTGAGATGCATAATGTACCGTATTACTGTCATCAGCTTCTCTCTGGTATTGATGACAGAAATTAAAATACTAAGCAGATACTGACATCAAGTTTGGTGGCCTAGGAGGTAAATATTTTGATAGAGGTACTGCTGAAGCTACTTTTTATCACTACAGAAAAGAAAGTAAAAATTGATTTTCAGTAATACAGGAAAATAATATATTACCTGTAACTTGTCTCTAAAAAGGAAAATCAAAACAAAACTCTTTTGAGCTGAGCAACCTCACCTCCTTGGTGAGGCCACATCTGGAGTATTGTGTCCAGTTCTGGGCCCCACAATTCAAAAAGGACATGGAACTGCTTGAGAGAGTCCAGCGCAGAGCCACTAAGATGATTAAGGGAATGGAACATCTCCCTTATGAGGAAAGGCTGAGGGAGCTGGGTCTCTTTAGCTTGGAGAAAAGGAGGCTGAGGGGTGACCTCATCCATGTTTACAAATATGTAAAGGGTGAGTGTCAGGATGATGGAGCCAAGCTTTTGTCAGTAATGACTAATGATAGGACAAGGGGCAATGGTTTTAAACTGGAGCATAGGAGGTTCCATGTAAATATCAGGAAAAACTTTTTCACTGTGAGAGTGACAGAGCACTGGAACAGGCTGCCCAGGGAGGTTGTGGAGTCTCCTTCACTGGAGACATTCAAAACCCGCCTGGATGCGTTCCTGTGTGATGTACTGTAGGTGACCCTGCTCTGGCAGGGGGGGTGGACTAGATGATCTTTCGAGGTCCCTTCCAACCCCTTAGATTCTGGGATTCTGTGAACCACATCTCTGGATACTTACAGAATAAATGCTATTATTTGCCAAAAAAGGAAAGGACTCTAAAAGAAAGCAATTATTAAGTAAGATAATCAGCCACATGCAACACTTGTATGTGTCACACTATTTTCTATGATCATCTATTCTTGAGATTAGCCTCTTGACCTTCACTGTTTTAGCTTTGAAAAGCTCTGAATGCCCAGCGTACTGAAGTAAAATTTAGCTGCCTCATTGCTGGCTTCCTTTGAGTCCTCAACCCTGACCTGAAGGGATCTTTTCTGACTCTCCATCTCCAGTGAGAAGAAATAATTCAGTGTTTCTGCAAATGTAGGCCTAGCTCTCTCCTAAGCAAACTGCCAAAGCCAGCTGAATTATGTGTGCTGGTATTGTGATGTGGGCTGCTCACAGCAAATTGATCTGATAGCGCTGAAGTCATTTCACTTCAGACCTGAGGTTGATGTGCAGTCTCAGAGGTGAGATAAGCTACCTCATTCTGAACTGAACAAGACTTGTTTCTTTAAGATAAGATTGGCAATTCAAAACCAGCAGCTGCTTGGACAACCAAGCACAGGCATTGGGCATGATCTATCACACAGCTTGGTTCACATGTATGTAGTATGGAAATAGAGACACATTTCAAACTTTTGCTGCCTATCTGACACAATTAATATATATTATATACAACAAAATCTAGTGGAAAGCTCGAGAAACAACTTATCAACTATCCAAGTAATATAGGATGATTAGGTCATGAGAAGGGAAGAAGAATCCCAAAGCACACTAGTTTCATTCTGGGTTTAGATGAGAGTAATAACAATCCCTAACTGAGCCAGTGCATATTATCAGTTTCAGTTCCCTTCCACCTTTACATTTTCTGGATACTGGTGATGTCACCTGATTCTCACACTGACTGCAGACCCTTCTCCGAGACTTCCCTAAACTAATTTTTGACTGAACTAGGATATTAGGGAAAAGATTTTAATTTTTCACTGTGAAAAATCTGTTGCAGTCTGAGTAAATACTATTAAATTAAAAAAAAAATCAGTCAATATTCATGTTCAGTGATTCTCATTATACTTGTACAGTTAGTCTGCATAGGACAATCTGCTCTGATCAAAGATGAAGTTCTAAGGAAGTCAGCAGCATTGCAACTCCTACCAAACTTGTTTCCTGTGGATATACATGGACTCTTTTAGTATAAAGCATATTTTCTAACTGTTTCTAACAATGTTTTAATTGTTTGTCTAACATTACTTTTTATCTTTTCCAGTTTTCCTGTTTTCTTTTTAACTGACATCCAGTTCATATATTCCAGAAACAACTACACTAGTATCCAAAGAGGATTTTGCCAGTCTTCTCATTCAATTCCTCTATAGATATTACCACTTTTGTTCTCAGTGTGTTTCATAAAAACCTGTTGATCTGCTTTACAGTCTTTTAATTTAATCAAGTCCTTATTTTGCCCAGGATCAGTGTTGTGGCTGACACTACATTTCATCCTCTTCACCCTTTCTAATGACGTGCGCTCTTTTAGATCTCTGGAACTTCCACAGTTTCAAAATGTATTGAAAATCAGCCTTTACTGGGTTCTTAGCTAGCTCTTTTTAAATAATTGGCAGCAGATATAGATTTTCCACATCTTTTACGATATGTATGTTATACACATATAGAAACTGATTGTAAATGAACTAACTGCCATAAACTAGGGACTGCTAACATTGACTTTAGCCCAGAATACTGTGTCTTCTCCACCATCTTGTGAACAAAACTACATAATCACTGTAATTAATGACGTAACTATTTATGTATTATAGCACTGGGCCACTTTGAACCTAGCAGAATATTCCTTGTCAGAACAGTTTCAGTGTTAACTAGCCTCTGAACCTGTGACTCTGTAAATGATAGTTTTACAAAAGCAAAAATATCAAGAAAACACATTACCACATTCCGGCAAAACTACATGTGTAAAGAACTAGATTTTTGCTCATATCTTTTGGTTACAATCAAAAGAGCCACTTTCTCCTGCATTTTGCCTTCATAACCTCAGTCAAACCACAAATTAAATTCTAGAGTGAGAGATGTGGTATCATTTCACCAGTCTTTTTATAAAATTTCCCCAGATCTAGAGTCCAAAGGGGAACTAACAAATTACACTAGAAAGATTTCATATACTAACTGCAAGCCAGTGGGGGAAAAAAATAAATCACAGATTTACAGGATCACAGAATGTTAGGGGCTGGAAGGGACCTCAGAAGATCATCTAGTTCAACCCCCCTTAGAAGAAACTGTATTTGAGAAGATGTCAGCATCAATAATACTTCTCTGTTGTTGTTGGTAACCTTATAATCAAGCAAATAAGCTGTTAAAAATGAGCAAAGTAGATACATATAACAAGCCTAAACCTTTAGGCTAAGTCCCCATTTTTGCAGACCTGGCACTGAACTGTTATTTTTAAATGGATCACTTTGCTTTGGTACCTACACTTCTTTCAGCATCCCAGACTGGCCAGGGTACATGACGAGGCACTATGAGACTCATCTGTCTGAGCAAAACTGGAGTGAATCTGGAAGTGTGTTTTAAACTGAAATGACCACAGCATTAGTCAGATGAGAGGAACAGGGTGGAAAGAGAGATCCTTAAGCAAAATTCACAAGGCAATATAAAAAATAGTGATAACTAAGACTTATATAACACAGTGCAAATGGTCGTAACTGATGTTACTCTGTTACTCTGACATTTGGGGAAAGGTCTGGAAAAGTCAGCAATAATTAGTATGATGCTGATTGTCCACAGATTAAAGCAATTGTCCTTGTGACAAATCAAACATTCAATTTTTCACTAACAGAAGTGTAAGTCCTCCTACAGTAACGGGTCATTTATCTAAAATAATATCTCAATAAAGAAGAGTTTCTAGGACTTTTCAGGATGAGACATCCTCCTCAAGCTAGGAAGAGAAGGATGTAACTTAATTTTTGAAACAACTGAGAGAAAACTGCATGTCAAAGATATTTCTTTAGATGTAATATGAACTGTTGAGCAGTCAATCACAAGTGGGTTTTCAGTGCTGCTTTTAATCTTGAAATTGCATATGTATAGCTTAATTGTCCACGGGCAAGAACTGAGGGAGTATTTTTTATTTATTTATTTAGAGGAAGATCAGATGTCTTCTGTATTCAAAAACTGTTGGTCAAACCAAATTAATATTTCTCACTGTGCTGTGTGTACAAAAGACAGAAGAAAAGAAAGAGTAAGTATGGAATTTTTATCAAAGATTTGCACTTCAGGGAACCAGCTTTAGATCTAAATCTAGTCAAGAATGCAATAGGCATTTCTTCCCAGGTGGGGAAGAGGATACTTAACATAATTCAGGGAAGGAAATTAATTGTGATAGATTAGAATATTTTATATCAAATGCAAATTTCCCATTGATTTTTGTACTTGAATTCTAACAGCTATAATATATTGAAGATAGGGAAGTATAATAATAATGATGACATTAATAGCACTCTAGTGTAAAGAATTATTAAGACTTAAATGTGATACTTTTCAGTAATGGTAGATGAACTGAATTTGAGGCATACTCAAGGAAAGCTTCAAGCATTGATTTAATTTAGTTTTATACCCAGTAAGTTGGACTAACATCATGTCTTACTTGAAAAGTAAGAAAATGAAAGATTTTTTTTTTACTCATAGCCCTTACAGTTAAATTGTTTCTGGGCAGTAATTTATATTTGGTACTACCTTTACTATAAACAGCATCACAACAGAGCAATTAAGATATATTTCTTTGGCACCAGGAAGGGAAATATATCTGTCATCTTAGAACTGCCTAGGATGTAATATGAACTGGGAATTTACATGGGGAGTTCGGTCAGAGCTAGCCACATCACACTGTTGTGCTAGAGTAACAAAAGGACATTTGCCTGTTTGTGTTAAACAAATAGGCCGGCCTGACTGGGAAGGCCCTTTTGTGTTTTGTTAACAAGTGTAAGAAAGCTAACCTTAATAAGGTCTTATGAGGCTCTATGTATGACATAGTATGTAACAGTTCTTTATCAGAAAATATTTATCATATAAAGAGATAAAAATAGTAGAATCTGTGACAGTATGAGAACAATTTGCAATGTTATCATCCCCCTTGAACATTTTTTTTCACATTTCTGCATGAGACTTTAAAGAGGAGGAGTCTCTTCCTGGGATGAGAAGGAAAAGGAGGACAAGATTAGAAATAGAGCCTAAATGGACCACCAAGCCCTGAAAAAGGCCAATGAACAGGGATGCTGCTTTAGCAGCAAGAACAAGAAACATTGTTTACCAGTCACTAGATTTATAGCATTTGAGTTATAACATATGAGCTTCATGAGAAACAAGTAAATGCAAAGAGATCTTAAGACTGGTGCAAATGCTTGTCTTTTCTGGCATGGGTCACCAAAAGCAGTGTGTCACTCCAGTTGCTACAAGGCACAAAAATAAGCTGCCCTAGATTTGCTGCCTTGTTTTATCTCAGACAATAAAATTTATTTTACTTTGATATGGAGGTGAAGTTATGCTAGTGTTAGGTTTTCATGCCCAGCATCAGCAATGAAAGAATGGAAAAATTGTTTGCTTCTACATAGATATCCCAACAGTAAATCCCAAGATAAAGAGTCGGCATAAAACCCTGAAAACTACAGCAAAACATATAGGGAAAAAATGCATTATATATATTTTGTATTCTTACTGGGGGGATAGAGTAGGAAGTTTCCTTTGGTTTTATTTTTACAGTTATAAATTTTTTTTTTCTGTATGGCAGATACTGTATTATTATTTCACATTTATCTGAGGCCAACACAATTCCCTTATATCTACTTCAAGCAACTTACTATCACAATTTGTGGGGGTTATTTTGCCAACAATAGAGTAAGAATTATTTTTTTTTTAATGTGGTTATTGACATACTACTATTGGTGAAGTTTCAACTATGGATAAACTTGTGTTTTGCACAAAATAATGGGTTTGGGGGTTCTATTCAGCTCCTGACAGATGAAATGAGACCTCTGTAGTTTTTTTTTTTATAACTGACAGGCTGTAACAGCCAAGGGATTCAAAAATGGGGACTTAGGTGTGCTGGTGGAAGAAGTCACAAGAACAGAATGGAACAAGCCTCTATGTGCAGTGATTAAAGAATGCTAACCCTTGCGTACTGAAACAGGCTGAACCATACCATGCATTTTGGGATTTTGCAAGGAGGTAGCTTGCCTCTGTCTGCCATATTCATACTTCTGAAAGGAACTATCTAGTTCTCTCTGAATGTGTTAGTCTTCCTGGAGTAATGAAGTCACACATATACATCCTTTTCCCTGTGCTAAATGTGATTTTGAGAAGGTGACAGGCGCATTAAGTATTCAGCTCAGTCAGAGCCCTGAAATTACTATTAGATGAATTTCAGGTGACATTTGAGTTCCCTCTCTCATTGAGGGATGTTGTAGAGCCACAAGTGCTCAAAGCTTGATGTCTCTCTAGTGATAGGCAGACCTTTTTTTTTGTACTAAGGCAATATTTGTAGAATGTTGAGATGCATTGCAAGGGAAAACCTCTGTATTTCAAGTAGAAAATCAACCTGTATGTAAAACAGATGCAATTACAACTCAATGCAGACCTGAAAACGGATAAGTTGGAGTTTAACAGAGCTGAGCAGAAGATGCAAATTCTTAAAATGCAGCAAGTATTTGATATTGAGGACAACCCTGGATGTAGGCTATTTTCAAATTGTGAGTGCAGTTCCCTGGGAAGGTTTTCCCCCCAGGGTGGAAGCTTACCAGAGCCTCTGCATTTGCTCGCCAGCAGGAGAAAGCTCTCAGGTTTGGATGGAATCTTCATGGTCCCATGCTGTGATATCACACCCGGGCTTTACAGGAGCTGATGTGAGCTTGAACAGAGGTCAGAAAACCAGCCAGGCACAGCTCTCTGGGTCAGTTCTTCAATTCCAGTTGTGAAGTTAGAATCTCAAAACACTCCAATTTCCAGTATTACTTCCCACTTTAAATAACAGGTTCAGATGCTGAGGGAGGACTAGTATATTCTAACTTAAAAGCTGAATAGGAATCCGAGATTCTGAAACTGTATTTAGAAATCAGTCTTATCTAGTAGTGAGATGAACAGCTTCCTGGAAAAGTACTTCTCAGTATTTGAAACTTGATTTAACAAAGTGTAGAGGAGTTTGGGGAAAATTGCTCAATTGTTTTTTTGTGTTTTTTTTCTTTTTAAAATAAGCTATACTGTATAAATACTGTATAATTAATATACACTATTTTGAAATAGTTTGCAATCTTTCCTCTTATTAGGTGTTAAAAAGAAGGCCTATACATTTTATCACAGTATAAGCATGTGGCTATATGACATCTCTATGTAAACAGCATCTCTTTGAAATATTGTAACACTTTTTAATCAATGCTTATATAGAATATTGCCTTACAACTCCAATTCAAAAAACTGAATTGCTAAATGTGTAAAAAAGTTAATCATGTAATTAATGGATGTACTGATTCACAGCAACTGGCCAGAGAAGGTAAGTAGTTTTTAAAGCTATGTTCAAGCTATTGTATCAACAGGAAATAACTTTTAAAAAAATAATAATCCCATCTGTTATTAACTTAAATTACTTCCAATCATGTCCTGAAAATGCAAGCAATATAGGCAAAAATTCATCTCACATAATATAAGCCATTTAAAATTAGCCAGCAATTAGCTGGTTGTCATGCCTCCCTCCAAAACTGAGATATCAGGAGAGCTACTGAGGGCAATTAATTCTTCCTACATCTCAAAAACCTCTTTCAGAAGGAGGTAAATTAACTTTTGAAAACTCTCCTTCTTGCAAGTGAAACCTGACTTTAGTTGAAAAAGCACCTCACCTGTACAATAAATGGCACAAGAGTTACATGAACTTATTTCATAATACCAAAGAAGTATCATTAAAATTTCATTTTTAAGTCCCATGATGTCAAGTTTTTTTATTGCTTACCGTATGCTTGCAGCTCTTCCTGAGGCAAAAGATATGATCCATAAGGCATGAAAATAATCACCTTTATTCTGCATAAATATAAATTGTTTTTAAAATAATTCTACTCTAATTTGATAATGTAAATTTATCATGCTGTGGCATGCATTCCTTACAAAGCAGAATTGAGCTAGTTTTTGAGAGAACTACTTAAATTATGTCCAAATATCTCTTTGAAAACTATTTCAGCTCATTTGACAGAGACTTCTATGTGTTAGCTGTGTATGTTGTAGTATGGTTTCGTTTTATATAAGAATGTTATACTATCAGTAGATTGAATGGGGTATTTTTCTGCCTTTTTTTAAATAAGCAAAAAAAAAAAGTTTTACTGAAATGATTCCCCTGAAATGTAATTTTCCATTGAAACACAACCTTTTGAATCAAAAGCCCTGCAAGTGGTTATGAACCAAAATTTAAAAAAAAACAACAAACCCTGCTGCATTTTATTCTAGGGTTCATCCTACATAAAAGAATTACTTGCTACTGCTGTCTATCAGTTACAAAAATATATACAATAATAAGAATTAAAACACAATTGTGCTGTGCTAAACCAAATTTAAAACACAGCAGAAAAATAATGACCCAATTGTTAATTGAGTTGTTACAAGCTAAAACAATTCTCCAGGTAGGCCAAAATAAGTCCAGAGAGGTCCTGACAAGTCCCAAGGTCTCTGTTGCAAGACTAACACAAAGCCTGTGGCCTGTGACAAGTAGTGCCAATATGATATTTACTGGGCTACAGTTTTTAATGTCTAAAAAAACCCCCCCAAAAACAACAACTCAAAAACAAGGAAACAAATTTGGAGATGTTTGAATCCAGTAGAAGAAAATAAAGTCCACTGTGAATTTCAGCAACTGTCAAGACCTACTTCTTGTGCAGTAGCCTTGCCAGCTAACACAATTTGCACAAATGGGAGACATCTTAAAGTACATACTGCCTACTCCCACTCACAAATGCTCCCTCTCCCTGAAATAACAGATCAAATGTACAGACATCTGTAATCTGTTCCAGTGGGAAACACTGGCCTTCCACATCCACCTTTCTTTAAAGGATATATAGCCTGAATCAATCACCACCCACTTGAACTAACTAGATTCCTTCCTACTACACTTCTTTGCACAGACGTCTGAAAAAAATTCATTCTCCTTTATGCTTGAGGAGGACTGCACACTCCCGAGATTACTGAAGGACTCGATAAACAAAACCAGCAGAACAGCTATCAATGTGCTTCACCTAAAGAGAGGAATAACATGCACATTAACTCAATTTAAAAATTTGTCATGGATCCAAAATAGGGGCTGCTCTTTGTACCAGAATTCATCATCATGAATCTCTAGGGCTTCCATTGCTAACTATGGTCAGACTCTGTTACGCGAAACACCGTTATTCTTTATGACATTTACTTAACCTTGTAAAACTCTTCATTAGCAACTGTTAATATACAATAATGAAGTTTTAACTTAGACACTCTCAGTCTAAAAGTCAGATTTGTACCCCAGTTTTAGAAGTCCTCCATGAAGTCAAGCTTTTGTGCTGAACATGAATAGTTAGAATATGAATAGGCTATCTAAGAGATCACCGTTTTAATTATAAAACTTAATGGATTTGAAATACCTTGCTAATAATAGCCACTATTAGGTCAAGTAATCATTAATAACACAAACTGTAATGAATTTTGAACATACAGGAAACACAAAGAGTATTATTAATTTGGAATTTAAAACTTTCACAAATGTATCAAATTAGCAGCACCTTTAAAGAGCAGATTCATTGGTAAATTCTCATAAAAAAAAATCATTCACAATGAGCAAGTTAGATAACTTCATCAATATTAATAGAAAACAGCCCTTAAAAAGTAGGGTGCCTGTTAGTGGGATGATCCAGCTTTAATCGTGGAATTGCAAAAATACTTCTATTATTCATAATCTTTTGTAAGGCACATTTTTCAAGTTCAAGATTTTTTTTTACATATTTGACTCGCAGAGGTTAAAAGAAATTTGCATATTTTTATATCATTTCCAAGAAGGCACACTCTCATTCGTAGCAAGGCTTCAATTGCCTAAACTGGCTACATGACTGTCAGAATGATTCAGGAATGCATTTAGTGTGTATTTCAGAGTATCTTTGACAAACACTTTAATTTTATTCTTCTAATGTAAATCCATAAACCAGTATGATCTAAAATTCCTAACAAACTTATTAATGAAAATTTAAATATGCATGCGTTACTTACTTGGCTTTCAGTTAATTATATAGCAATATTGTCTCATATACACCTTAATTAAATTAATTATTGATTAGTGCACTTTCTGCTGATATTTCATTAACACACAATAACTGTCTCATTGTATCTGGATGAAGTTTTAATTAATTAAGCTGTGACTGGAAGTGCAAAGTTAAGGAAACAAATTCAACAGCAGAATAATTTAAATTCAAGTAGTTGAGTAAGAGTAAGCATGTTAATTACATTAAAAAAGAAGAATTAGCCATGAAACTACTTTGGCAGTTTAAAGTAATTGATTTAATAAAGATAACGATAATTTCTGAAGGATTATGTTTTTAACAGTAGTAAGAGTAAATTTGTCTGTGCGGCAAAGTAAGAGAATTCTTTAAATCACAGAATCACAGAATTACAGAATTCTAGGGGTTGGAAGGGACCTCGAAAGATCATCTAGTCCAACCCCC